>JAUPMG010039880.1:0-14301 GCA_031762675.1 Pachysandra terminalis | reverse complement strand
AGCTTGAGGTACCCAAGGCATAAAGTATTGGATTGAAGCTTGGGGTACCCAAGGCTTCATCAAAGGAAGACTCCCTTTGGCGGCTATCTTCCTTTGAAGGAAATCAAGAACAACTGTGTACTTACAGGGTGATCAATGTATTCTCAAATTACCCATATAGAGAACTTGAGGTTGAGTATCACATCAGGGATCTCGTTTTCATGATCAATCGTCCCTAAAGAAGAATTTGTCTTGAAATCCCTTAAGGCTCATAGCTACAGTATTCTTGAAATCCTTTAAGGTTCATAGCTACAGTAACCAATCCGAGTACCTTCTACTTAAATGAAATTAGAAGTAAACATGTGAATTCCTTCAAAGTGAAGAGGAAGGACATTCTCAAAGTCCGTGGGAAACCAATCTTCAAGAAATACGTTTAGAGACGGCGTGCCTTCGACTTCTAAAGCCATTTTCACTGAGGATTTATTTCTAGAAGTGAAAGTCCCAAAATATGACTCGAAATCAATTCAAAAGATGAATAAAAGCGACTTTGAGTCGCAGTTGGTAATTCGGATGCATAAAAGAGTGCATTCGAGGGGAAAAATCCAAGTTCGTGTCATTCGAGGAGGATATAATCCTTAGTCTTTTGAGGGTGACAAGCCCTTAACCGAATTGACCATCTCAAGGTGGTTAGCCTTGAATTCGCCTTAGGAGGAAGGAATATTCCTCCTTCGAATTCGCTTTTGGCAGGAGGGAACATATCTCCTTCGAATTCACCATCTGGAGGTGGTTAGCCTGAAAAGACTTCATTCGAAATTGTCCTTCGAAGTTGTTCATCGGATTTGTCCGTCCAAGTATTCCCTCGGATTTGTCCATCGAGGTATTCCCTCGGATTTTTCCGTCGAAGTATTCCCTCGCATTTGTCCGTCGAGGTTTCCTCAACGAGAAGGAATATACCTACCTTGTGATCCTTTAAGACAAAGCATAAAAGTGGTCCTTCGAAATCTATGGACACAATCCAAGAATGACTCATGAGTTAGAAGGTACAGAAAGTTCCCTCGAGGATCTTCCTTTGAGTAAAAATACTTTTAGAGCGTAAAGGTACGTAATAAAATCACTCGAAGTCTATTTTAGAGAGCAAATAGATGTAACTTCGAGGATCTGCCGGAACCTTAACTATTTGAGGGGTCTATTAGGAATAGCATGCCCCTAAATACGTCATTCGAGTAAAATGAGGCCCATCAAGGGAAGGATAAGATTCTCATTCCCTCAAGTGCCAAGAAGGCAGAATGTCGTGGGAACATAAGTCCTTAGTCTTTTAAATATTTCAAAAGGGAAAGAAAGAATGTGTTTGTTGGGTTTAGGACACGTGGTGTTCTCCCATAAGCTGGAATTAAAAAAGGTTGCTTCTCTGAGAAGCTATTGCCTTTTTGGTAATAAGAGCAGTCAGATATCTCTAAGTCGTTTCAAATATTACATTTCCACAAAACGGTCTAATCACTGTATGCAGCTGCTGACAGCTGGTACGTAAAAGAGACAGTTGTACAACCGTTACAGCTTTAATAAATGATTCAGTGTATGCGGCTATACCCAAAACGTGTACACGCACTTTTAAGAAAGCGTTACGTGTCTAATGGGGTAATTAGTCCACCTGATCACCAATATTAAATAAATTAAGTCAAGGAATTAAATGAAGAATAGAGAAGGCTTATTTTGTGCGTGTTTGGCATTGCTTTTTTGAAGGAGAAACAGTTCCTTTAAAATTGATTTTTATGATATTAAATAAATTAAGTCAAGAAATTAAATGAAGAATGGAGAAGGCTTATTTTGAATAGTGGATCAGGTGCGGGTGGTCTTGTCGGGTGAGTGTGGGCGGCACTCTATTGGCCACCCGCACATGTGAATGAAAGAAAAAAAAATATTAAAGGCTTTTTTTATTGTTCACATGAATTTAGGTGATGTGGACCAATAGAGTATTGCCTGCACTCACCCGCACCACAAAACCACCTGCACATGATCCATTCTCCTTATTTTGGACATGTTTGACGTTGCTTCTTAGAAAGAGAAACGATTTTTTTTAAAATTGATTTTTATGAAACACTTCATAAGAACTGCTTCAAAGGAATAAAAAGATGTTTGATAAACACTTATTTGAAAAACCGCTTCTAAGTTAGATTTGTGAGAAGTTTGTACAGTAAGAAATCTATATTCAATGGGAGTTTTGTTCGTGAAGATAATATGGATAAAATAAGTATTTTAAAAGTTTTAAATGAGCATATAAGACCGCAAGACATTTTATTTGTGAAAATAACATGAGTAAAATAGGTATTTTAAAATTTTTAAAGAGACAAGTTAAGTTCATAAGATATATTTCATTAAAACCTCAAATTGATTTCAGCAAACATGCTTTTAGAAGCAAAAAATAGCAACTTCAAAAACAACCGCTTTTCACTGAAGAGGTTACCAAACGCTCATTTATCTCTTTGAAGCGCTCTAAGAAGCAATGCCAAACACGCCATTTTTGTCACTTTATAATCGTGGATGGCATTCCAGATATTGCACCCAAAAAGAAGGGTACAAAATAAATGCCCATCCTATAAATGTAACGAACCCCACCCCTCTTATATTCTTCCCTCCCTCTCTCTCTCTCCTCTCTCAAAATCCCCAACCCTCCATTTCTCTGTTGCCTTTTCCTTCCCCTCTCTTCTCTTAACTTCTCAGAATATCTAGCCACCATACCGTCTCTGTTCGCTGCCTTTCTCCAACTCGCCACCCCTTAACCACTCCAATTCGCCAGATTCCGGTACCGGCAAGATCGGATTTCACCTCCTACCCTAAGTCCGTCCTCGCTCTCTTTCTCACTTTTTTTTTTTTTTTTTGTTTTGGACCTACTTGTTTTTTATGATATGAAGTGATTTTACATTTTTACCCTTCAATCCCAATAATATCCATTTTCCCTCTAATAATCGAGCGTGCTTTATCATCTCAGTTTGGTTGTTTCTGGTTATAAAAGAACAAGTAGATATATCGATGCACCGGTTGCTGACGTGGCGTGCTGTCTAGCGAGGAAGCGAATACCATGTTGAACCTGCAACATCACGTTTTGACGCCCCGGGTGTCACGAAAGCGCAAAGAGAGAGAAGGTTTTGACTCCCTTAAACCGTCATCAACAACATCAGCATCAGAAACGACGGGTAAAGCCGCCGAGCCCTTCGGTTCTTCTAATCGGCTTTTAGCCGGGTATCTTGCCCACGAGTTCCTGAACCACGGAACCCTGTTTGGTCAGAGATTGGATTCGGATCGAGCTGAACCCGTCGATTCTGTACCGTCACCAACTTCTGTCGCCGAGTCAAGGAGTTCATCGGACTCAGGAGCCGCACCGCCGTCTCCATCGCCGGCGGTGATGAAGCATCAGTGCTACGCGGAGGTAGCGAGCCTGCTGAAGATGGATGGGTCCCACATACCGGGTATTATCAACCCTACGCAGCTAGCTCGGTTGATGCAGATGTGACTTATTGCGAGGTTTCCAAAGAACGCGTGGCGATGTACCATTTGCTATGTTTTATCTCCACGACTTATTCCCTTGCGCATGAGACAGAGAGAGAGAGAGAGAGAGATCTCATGAAAACATTTTGCAGGAGATATATGAGATGATTTCTTCTCTCTTACGTTGAGAGAAAGCAGCAAAGAGAGGAGGTATGGTGATACTGAATTGAATTCATCAATAAACTAGTGTAACAGTAGTAAGTGTTCATGAAACACGGGATGATCCAATGGGTGCATGGGCATGTATTGTTCAGGTTGCATGTATAGTAGTAAAAGAAGCTCTATTTGATTTTTGGTGGTTGCCTTGTGTTGTTATCATGAATTCATTTTGGAGAGAAGGTGAATGATTTTTCCGATCACCTGACAAACAGTCACTGGTTTTTTGAACTTGAAGGACACACCTTATTTTCTTGGCTCCTACCCCACCCTCAAAACAACTTCAATGTCTCTCCACAGAACACCTATCTAATATAAGGGTTGGCAATAGCATGGCATGACTACTCAACCTTACGTGTCTTATAATCCTGTTGGATTTTAGAGATGGGTCGACCCGGTTGGTCTGAGCCGGTCTCCAATGGAAAGTCCATACTTGATTAGAATTGTGGATGTGGATATCTCTCCTAATAAGATTAGGAGATAGAATCCTAAAAGGAGTTAAGTTGAGTCCAAGGTTTTTAAGTCTCAGGATTTTGGATTGGACAGTTTCAAACGGTACCGTCTAATCCAAATCTGATCCAAAAGTTTGATCGTCTTTAAAAAAAAAAAAAATTGGATCGATCGGACCGGTCGCTGGAACAGCGATACCGATCACCAGACTGGCTGTATTGGTCGGTATCGAATCGGTCCCGATCGATACCTGTTGGATCATTCGTTTTATAAATTTAAAAAAAAACTCGGATCGGTCCGATCCAGTCACTAGACCAGTCCGGATCAGCCAATCCGAATTGGTATCGGTTGGACCGGTCCGATCCAATGCCACTTGATACAATAGTTGTATCGTGGCTTAGGATCGGGCCGGTCTTGGCCGATCCCGATACGGACTGGCTATTCCAGACTGAATCGGTCCGATCCTTGAAACCATGGTTGAGTCTTCTATATGTAGAAGACTCCTCCTACCCAAAACACTATTCACATTTTTGGTAATTCACCCCTAGAGAACTCTCTCTTTTCTTCATCTCTTCTTCCTACATAGATTTGGTTTTACTATTAGGGTTCCATACAAAGCTCTAGGTCATTTGAGTGTGGATTCACTGTATGTGATTCTAGTGATAACATATTCCGACGTAGGACGTTTTTAGGTTCGAGATAGATCATTCGTTGTAGATTCAGGTTCGTGTGCATCGAGGTACGTGATCCGGGTCGTTTACAATGTTCATTGGTATCGGAGCCGTTGCGATACGTCTTGGTTGGATTGAGGTATGTAGAGAAACCTCATCTAATTAGCAATTTTATGTAAAAACATGCGCCTGCGAGTGCGCCCCTGGGTCGTTGCACCTGCACACGCCCCTACTGAGCAAGGCCTACGCGCTAGGCTTCCATGCACGCCCTATTATGCTGGGCCTGCTATGCTAGGCTGCCGCGCGCGTCTGTTGCTGCTGGGTTCCACGCGCACCCCGATCAGACCTTGAAATTTACATTTTCTTTTGAATTTTTTTATTTAATTAGTTTTTTTATTTGTATAATTATATACTGTTAACATGTAAATAATATCATGATTTAATTAGTTATTTTTATTTGCATTACTATATGAGGTTAACATGTAAAAAATATCATATTTTAATTATTTATTTTTATTTGCATGATTATATGAGGTTAACATGTGAATAATAGCACGATTTAATTATTTTTTGGATGATTATATGAGATTAACATGTAAATAATATCGTGATTTAATTATTTTTATTTGTATGATTATATGAGGTTAACATGTAAATCATATCATGATTTAATTAGTTATTTTTATTTCCCTGATTATATAAGGTTAACATGTAAATAATTAACCTGTAAATAATATCATGATTTAATTATTTTTATTTGCATGATTATATGAGGCTAACATGTAAATAATAGCATGATTTAGTTATTTTTTATTTGCATGATTATATGAAGTTAACATGTAAATAACATCCTAATTGAGATTATGTTATTTCCAAAAAGGGTTTTGCATATTATGGATTAAAAATAGTATTAAAATTTTATTGTATTGGTGATGATTATGCATTATGACCTACAGTCTAGTGTATTCCTAGATAATGATGCAAAATCAACAATGTGTGTATATGAGATGTTAATTATTTGTGCATTTTTATTGTAGTGATATGGCCACTAAAAGTATTGTTGTCACGCCCCGGATCCCGGTGCCCAAATCCTGAGGTGGGTGGTACGGATCACGAGGTGCGACCTTCGGGTTCCCAACCATGGAACGCGGAACACAACCAAAACAGAATAAACATTTATAAAAGTTTTCATTAAACCAATCAGAGTGCGGAAGAAACAATATTATGCAAATCAAATGGCTTCATAAGAGCCTACAAACCAAAATATCTATTCAACTAGCCTATTACATCAAATCTGAACTAGGAACTCAAAAAACAAAATTAAGTAAAATTTAACAGCTCTTAATCCACGAAATATCGTCCAACTATCAATCTCCTTAACTTGCAACAATAACAGGTTGCGTGAGCTTAGAATGCCCAGTAAGAAGAATTCTGTTGCCATCCTCAAGGAATTACATCAGTCCAAACAGTATACATTATCATCATGGCATATAGACAATAATAATAACAATAACATAATAGTAATCATTCCATCATGCCAATCAATCATACGAAATCACTCCACTATCCGGTGATCAGCCGGTCACAATCTCCACCAACACCCGGTCCACGACCTTACGGTCAATATGTCTCCACATTCAATCATCCCACGTGTACAGCGTGGTTTTTATAGGATTCATAACCTACCGGGCTCAATTCCCGAAGCTATTTCCGTACATTTAGGGAATCATCCCAGTGAGGCCTTCAAAGAAGACGTTTACCCACGTACAATTAGGGAATCAACCCAGGGAGGTCTATCATACAAGACGATTAACCACAACCTCAATTTCCATCTCAAACTGAAGTATCCCAAACAATAGGAATTTCGGTGATTGAATCCTTCGGAAGCTATCCGGGCGCCCATACACCCGAATAATCCGCCGGAAACCATCACAAGATTCCTTTACAACAATCCGTAAGTTCTCCGGTGACAGCACCCTTCTGAAGCTGCACACACCCAAACAATCCTTAGGAAGCCATCACAAGAATCCCTTTCAACATGCAATATAATCAACAATTGAATCATGGCATTCCATTCAATTATATCATCCATATTTATCCATTTTGCAATGATACAACTCTTATATTCATGTTCAAATCAGTAATTGGGTTTTCCCCCTAAAAATTGAAGTCTTTTGGTCTTCGGTAGATGTCTCGGTATGTATCGAGTGACCTACTGGGAGTCTCGGTATGTACCGAGGATCTACCGAACGTACAATTCAGCCAAAAATTAGTTTTTCTTCTAGGGTTTCGTGCCCAGATCCTTAAAACTACATTTTTATGCTTCAAGTGTTCAATAACAATTTAATATTAGCATAAACCCAAATCCATCTCAATACATCAATCAAATCAACACACACAAATTAGTATTTGTAAGATCATTCAATGAACATACTAATCATACCAATAATTTATATTTAATCACTTTATACCTTACAATGTCATATCATGACTTCTGAAATTTCATAAGGATTATACAGAATTACAACTTACAGATTTTGTTCTTGATTTGCTCCTAGAGTGTTCTTCCTCTCTACTTCTTCTTCTTCCTCGATCTTAGATCCAGGCATCAATGCTTCACTTTCTTTCTCTCAGCCAAAAATTCTAATCTTTTCTTCCTTTTTCTTATTCTACTCGTCCCCACCTAACTTCTTTTATAATTTATCAAATCAGAATCCTAACTAATCTTCTAGACCTTTAACCAATTAGAAACTTTCTATTCTAATTCAAACTAATCTTAATTATCTATGTCAACCCAAATCTAAGTAGGGACTTAACCTTTCTAGAAGAACTTAAATAAATGAATTACTAAGATACCTTTAGTCTCTTTAACTAGATCTACACGTTTTTCACTTAAGCCCATTTAGTTAAGCCCAATGATTAAGCCCATTACATTAATTAAATTAATTAAGTTACTAAGCCTTTAACCTAATTAGTCCAGCCCAATAATCTAATTTGTGTTCCATACGTCCAACTCAAAGTCCAACCCAATTTAGTTTTAAGAAATATCAACACACATCCCATAAGTTCTATTATTTATAATTTGTTTCCCAATTACACAATCAGATTACAATTTGATCCTTATTTCTGATTTAGGGTCACTACAATTGTAGACCTAAATAAAGGTGAAAAATTGGATGGTAAGAAGTATGACATATGGCATAGGAAGATCCAATAAGTCATCGATGAGTCTGAGGCCACTCAGGCCCTAGAAACTTTATCATAAAGCATAGCCTATCCTGAGGAGGGCACCACTGTCCAGCATCGTAGAAACATAAAGGTTTATAAGGCTTCGGCCAAGAAGGATCGTTGTACACGTTTTACTATGTGAGTAATAAGCACAATGATCTTATTGACGAATTCGAGGCCAATAAGACTGCACTTGAAATGTGGAATGCACTAAAACTTGCGTTTGCTGGAACCTACCAGATTACGTGCACTAACGATGAAATTTGAGACCTATAAGATGGCTCCCAAAGTGAACATGGTTGAGCATCTTAGGAAGATGTCGTCTATGATAAAAGATTTGAAAGCTGCATGAAACCATCTTACAGATGAGCAACAAATTCTCGTTGTTCAAAGATCCCTACTTGACTCGTAGGAGCACATGAGGCTCGTTATGATGCACAATGAGAACATTAAAATGTTCAATGATTTATCGCATCATCTAGAGCTCAAGGCAAAGCGTCATACCGTAAGGTCAAATAGCATTGCTCTCTTAGCCGAATCGGCGAAGCGCAAGACAGCCAAGTCTAAGTACAAGCGCAAGGGTAAGGTGCCCCGACAGGAGGAAACAATTGAGAAATAGCCTAACTCAAAGAAAGGTACCAAGTACCCTAGAGGGAAGTGAGGTGAAATTAAAGACATGTCCAAGGTGATCTGCTACAAGTGCGATTAGTTTGGACACCTCGTTCGTGATTACACTGGGCAGAAGCAGGTGCGAACTGACCCAACCTCTAGTTATTATTGTATGGTTTGCACCGATGTCTTGTTTGTTCATTCTAGTTCTGATTGGATTGTAAATTCCAAAGCGAGCAGACACAGCTAGAGAGCGAGATGGGCTCGTGGATTACGTATGGATACCAGTAAGGAGTCAGAAAGTATACATGGGGAACAATACTAGCGTGGATGTGCTAGGAGTTGGCACGTACCTGCTGAAGACACGAGAGACCCGCGCACTGTTACTTCATGACGTACTCTATGTACCCGCTATTCGTCGTACTCTCGTCTCAGTGTAGAGTTACTTAGTCTAGGTTTTTCTGTTATTTTCAGTAGAGACTGCGCCTCTATTTCTTTAGAGTCGGTTTTATATGGTAGGGGAGTCGTAACCCCACCTATACCTGCCATCCGAGGAAAATAAGAAAAAAGAAAATTTCTGCCAGTACCATTGTCATCTTGGTCAGAAGACAGAAGACTGTCTTTCTCACAAGAAAATAAAAAATAAAAAGCTTGAGTTGCCAGGAGCAGGATTAGTGCATAAGAATCCCATGCCACGGCACGACAAAGAAGTTGTTGCTGCCATAACCCATAGGGATGCTATGGACACCATCATTGAACCTGACATAGACAGCCAACCAGATGACATGGCCCTCGATGAGGAAGATAAGGGTTGCTTGCATCGACAACTTAGAGCCACCAATGCCACGGTTGGAAGGTTCTAAGACGAAATGGGATTTAGCATTCTCACCATGAAGGAAATGACAGGCGCTCTCGTTTTTGTCATTGCCAGGCTAGGAGAGCAGTGTTTTGCTATAAGCACGGGAACTAAGAAAATATGTCAAGAAGTAGCCGGGTCATTAACTTTTCCATATGAATATGTTTTAGCTGCTTGTCTAGGCCACAATCGATCTTTGTACCTCCCGATCAGCATCAATAATGTGGAAGTAAAAAAAAATTGACTCATGATTGTCAATCAATGTCATGACCACTTGGGTATGGGACTAATCCACGTTCGGGGCGGGAGCAATTATGGTAAACCCCTGGTGGTCATGAGTGTTTCTAGTGGGATTCGAACTCCAGACTTACCTCTGGAGACGCCCTTTAGAGCCCAGCTTGCTACCAGCTGAGCCACATATCGGTGGTTACTGCCATGCCCTTTAAAACTTTGCAAGCAACAGCTATCCCGGTTAAATTGTCACAACTGTCCGGTCCAGCTTTCAGAACATCAAGATAGACAACAAGAGCACAATTACTCCCAAGCCCCATCTCATCTGTCTTGGGTGAGGCCTTGAGAATTCATTCCTCAAACATGCCAATACTTCTCTCAGCAACTACATCTCCTCCTCTCTCCCGACACTCCTCAACACAAATAAAAAACCCTCCAACCTCTCCATCACATCAAACCTTTCTTTCTCTCATCAAATCCTCCAAAACCTTCTCCCAACTCAAACAAGTTCAGTCCCAAACCATCAAAACTGGTTACCATGAAGAACCCCACTTGCTAACCCCTTTAATCTCATCCTCATCTTCATTGAATGAACCCCATTATGCGAATTTGATCTTCCAACAAATCCCAGACCCAAACTTCTTTCACTGGACTTCACTCATCACTTCTTTTTCTCTCAATGATTTTCCAGTTCAACTGTTCAATCACTTCTCTCATTCAAATCAATGCTTGAATCCAACTCTAAACCCAATTGTTTCACATTTTCGTCAGTTCTAAGCGCTTGTGCTTCTCTAAACGCCATTAAAGAAGGGGAACAAGTTCATTCCCTGTTTATAAGATATGGGCTTCATTGAAGCATTTATATTGACACAGCCCTTATAGTTCTATATGCTAAATGCAAGAGACCCCATGATTCCCGCCAAAATTTTGAAAATATGCCATTTCAGAGTCTGGCTGCTCAAAATTCTATGATTTTTGCTTACACATATCGTGGTCGAATGGAAGATGCAGAGGCATTGTTTGTAGAAATGCCGGATAAAGATTTTATCACTTACGCATCAATGATGTTGGGTTTCGGGGATCAAGGGAAGATCGAGATTGCCCGTCAACTGTTTGATGAAATGCCTGAAAAGAATGTTGGGTCTTGGAATTAGATGATTTCGGTTTATTCTCGGAACGGTCTTGACAAGGAAGCTGTGTCTTTGTTTCATGAAATGTGCATTTCAGGAGTTAACCCCAATAAATTAACACTTGCGACTATGCTTTCTGTGTGTGGCCAATGCGGATTTTGTTCTACTGGGAGAGGATTACACTTTTACATTGTGAAAGTAGGGATGGAAAGTGATGGGTATTTGGGAAGTGGATTGATATACATGTATTCAAAATGTGGGTTTATAGATACTGCACAAGAAGTTTTCTCACGGATGAGTGTTAGGAAGCTTGGTTCTTGGAATGCAATTATTTTCGGGTTTTACGCTCATGGAAAAGGAAAGGAGGCATTGGAAAAATTATCTGAAATGAGAACTGAAGGAATTAAGCCTAATGACTTGACCTTTTTAGGTGTTTTAAGCTCTTGTAGTCACTCTGGGCTTGTTAAAGAGGGTCGCCGATGTTTCTCCACCATGATTGATGAACACAAAGTGGTGCCGAAGCTTGAGTATTAGGCATGACTTGTCGACCGTCTAGGGCGCGCTGGGCATCTAAAAGAAGCATTGGATACTATTAAGAACATGCCCATGACACCTGATGTTTATGTTTGGGGTTCTCTGCTAAATGCTTGTAGAATGCACTCTAATGTGGAGCTAGGTGAGTATGCATTAGAGCGGATATTGGAGCTTGATCCTCAACACTCTGGAGGATATATATTACAATCTAATATTTGCTCGTCGATGGAACGATGGAATTATGCATCAAAGATTAGGATGGCAATGAGAGAGAAGGGAGTTGAGAAGAATATCCCTGGGTGCAGCTGGATTGAGGTAAACAAGGTTGTACATAGATTCCATGTTGCCGATAGATCGTATCCTGATACTCTTCGAATTTATGTGATACTGAATTATTTGTCCAGGGAGCTTAAAATCATGGAACTTGCTGGTAGTTCATGCCTGATTATGCATTTTGAACTTTGCGGGGTTGTGCTGATAACCTATGAACCCTATCTAAATCTTTTTGTTGTAAACGGGTCAATCCGAACCCAACCCTTTGGTTACCCATTTAATTTATTTATTTATTTATTTTTTCCTTGGTTTAATAGAATTTTATATAGCTTATTACAAGTAATGTAAGTGCATGATTGTAATTGTATGTTTACAAAGGTTTATAATTGTTCTTACAGGGTTTTTTTCTTTTTTTTTTACACAGTTTTATAATTACTTGGTATATGATAATGCCTATTGGCATATCACCTAGACTACTATTACTTATTAGAATTATTATAAATTTGTTTTTAATATTTACTAAAAATATAATATGTCAAATTAGTGATTACCGATAGTTGATGATTGAAAATTTCATTAAAAATTGATAACATATCAATTTAAAATTAAATTAATTAATAAATTGAAAAATAAATGGGTTGGCGGGTTCAGTCCGTTTATTAGTGAGTTGGGTTTGGTTCCATGATTTCTTAACCCGTCTACAAAAGGTCAAATCTGACCCAACCCGTTTAAGCATGCACATGTTGCTTCCTTGAGGTCACAATGAGCATGTAAGTGTATAGAGTTATGTATTGAATGACTTGGACATGTTTGTTGTATTGTGAAAAGATCTCTTCAAGTGTGCATCTAAACAGTTTTTTATTAGTAATGTGGATTGTGGATAGAATACCTCAAAGGCACAAAGCAAATGGAAACCCAACTAAATGATATTTGGAAGATGAGATTTGGACTGCATTGCAAAAGGAGTTTTCGAGTTAAATACTATCACCACGCAAATGATAGTCATCTTTATTAAACATAAGAGGATAGGGTTATCAACATCATTATTATCTACAACTTTTGTACCTCAATATGTCAAATAATGTTTTGTTTATTTCACTATGGTCCCAATACTTAACATTTTACATAAAAGTAGACAGAAAATAAAATATGAACAACTTTAATCAAACAAACTGTATCTTGGTGAGAGAGAGAGAGAGAGAAAAGTAAAGCAAATAGAATATGAATAACTTTAATAATACAAACTGTATCTTACCCCACGGTAGTAGTGTGAGAGAGAGAAGGTAATCGAAAACGACCAGCCACTGAGTCATTTTTCTTTTAATTTTGCTTTTGCCCCGGCTTCTGCTTATGGATAAGCACTCATTGGATAAGTTGCTCAATGGGAGCACTTATTCACACGAACAATAAATTACTTATTTGAAAATAAATATCGTTTGGTAAATACATTTATTTAAGTGCTTATGAAAGTTTAGGGGTAAAATAGGCAAGATTTTAAAAACCGGAATCGATCGCTGGACTGATCCTGTCCAGTTTCGGTTCGGACCGTCGGTTCAGATTGGTATCGGCCGGTCCGGATCCGATACAGAAAACGAAAAAAAAAATTGAAATAAGTTTCAGACCGTCGCCCGACCAGTCGCCGGACTGCCGGATTGACTGTGCTGGTTGCCGGACCGACAGTACCGGTCATCGGACCGCCGGAACCGGTCGCTGGATCGGCGATACTTGCTTTGTCTTGCAGGTTGGAATCGGACCGGCCGGTATGGACTGGTATCGCCCGATTCGGGGAACCATGAAAATAGGTATTATAAAAATATTATTAATGTTTAGAAATAACATTTATTTAAGTGCTTATGAAAGTTTAGGGGCAAAATATGTATTTTAAAAATATTACTAAAGTTGTGAAATAGTTAACGCATAAGAGCTTGACAGAAGCTACTCTCAGTAACTTCTCCTTATGGGTAGCCTTTCTCTACTGCTTATGGATAAGCACGTACTCATAAGCGCTACCAAACACATATTTAATTTTAAAAAGTGCTTATATAAGCTATAAGCTGCAATAAGTATTTATAGAAGCCCGGCCAAACGCAGTCTAAAGGATTAAAATCAATCCCACAAGATTAGATGATGAAAAGAAAAAAATAATAATCCCCTTGATGAATGACAAGGTATATAAAGAAGATTAGTGGAACTTGAATTAGATCATTTGATTGGTTGATTAGTAAAGGTTCATTTCAATTGAAAGGTGACCTAGAAAGGGTGTCCATTTCTTACACAGTTTTGTTATCTCTCTTTCCTTGTAGGGTCAAGTGTACATATATTTTGAAAGAAGAAAAAAAGAATATTTTATTTTGTCTAAAACTTGGGGAATGTCTGGTTTACCCAATAGCCTATAGCTTTGGTGGAGAGAAAAAGATGCGTTTGTCCCGGCCTGTGTTTTTGGATAAGCACACTCATTTTCAATGCGGGAGCGGATCTTCCGTTAGATAACTAACAGGGCCGCCCTGTGACGTGAGACAGCCCTTTAGCCCCACCAAACAGCTCTTGAAAAAAGGTACTTTTGCCCCTGGACTATCTCTTACAATCAAACCAATAGTGTTGCTAATCGTGAATTACGAAAGATGATTGGATCATATATATA
>JAUPMG010039869.1:0-14301 GCA_031762675.1 Pachysandra terminalis | reverse complement strand
ACTAGAACTGCTCAGGACTTCCGCTTATGATTTAATTGTGTTGCCACTCTCGTAGAAATACGAGGTGAAGGTGACGCATGGACTGGACAACACATTAATTTGGAAAAATCTGGTCCGGGTTGTTACACTGACAAACTGCATTGCATACTAGACTGCTTGATTAGCTCACCTTGGTGATTATTGTAAATAGGTGCACAATATGCATAATTAAGACTCGACCTCATGCATTTCATTTCATTATGAGCTCCTTATTGTGTGGACTGGAAATATGCGTAATGACTTGACACTGAGTTAATCATGCACACTCATGAAGTTATTTACTTACTGGCTAGTGTAGCTCATGCTTTTTAACAAACAACTTTTAGGATCGTTAGTCTAGACGGCAGCTGAGGAGATTGAAGTCATGGAGCATCTTTCGATTTGATTAGCTTGGTCACGATGAGAGAGAACCTGGTTTGGGTACCGCACTTTGATAGAGCTTTAGTGTTAGTCTAGATTTAGACATTTTCCTCTTTAGAACTTATCAGATTTATCTTTTGTAATTTAATTACTTATATCTTAGTAGAACTGTAAATAACTTCCGTTTATGTTTTGACCATTGTCATCTACTCCCGTAGAAATATGGGGTGAAGGTTTCGAATCAATCAGAAATCTCAGAAATTGGGATTTTCTGATTGGTTCGTGACACTTGGGGTTTAGCAAAAGCCTCCAAGAACACACCAATCCGAAGATACTTAGTTTCCATCATTCGAGTCCAAAGGTCACCAGACCCTGATACTAGTTGTCAGGTTCTCTTAAGGAGAAGTGCCTCATTAAAGCTCCTAGGGTGTTTGATGCTCAGTCCCCCAAAAGCTTTGGGTAAACAAATTGATTCCCAATTTTTAGTGTGCAGTGTTCTGTCCTTTCCAGGTTTATGCCAAAAGAAATTTCTGGCTTCTTTGTCAATGTCTTCTAGGACAATACACAGAAGACTAAGGCAGGCCATAAGGTGTTGGGACAGCCCAGCCAACACAAATTTTATAAGTGTCACTCGTTTGGCTTGGGATAGAAAAATGCATTTCCATGTCGCCAATATCTGACTAAATTTAGCCATGAGATCAACAAAGTCTGATTATTTTGGCTTCCCTTAAACCATGGGTGTACCTAAGTAGGCTTTTGGTTTTCTGACGCATCTTAGCCCAAAGTTTTGGACTAAATTCCTTTTGATTGGGGCTGATCGCTATACTTGATTTGTTAGTGTTGATTTTGTGTCCTGCGACCTCACAAAATTTTGTAATTATAACACATAATACATGGCAATCAGTACTTCCAGTACTACCCAAGATAAGTAGATCGTCGGCAAACATTAGGTGAGTGATAGCCGGGCCATCTCTACTTATCTTGATGCCATGAATCAGATTCTGTCCATGAGCAGTATTAAGCGCACGGGTAAGGACTTGTTGAGCAGGTAGGGTGACAACGGGTCACCCTACCTATGACCACGAGTAGGCTCAATGAGCCCTTGAGGGGAACCATTCACTAACACACTGTAGCTAACAGTTTTGATACAAAACAGGATCATGTTAATCCATCTACTATTGAACCCAAAAGCACGGGATGTTTGTTCAATAAAATCCCACCTAATAGAATCATATGCCTTAGTAAGGTCCACCTTTAGTCCATATAGACCATTTTTCCTTTTTTTCTTTTTGCTCAAAGTATGGAATACTTCATGAGCAATGAGGATACTGTCATGAATGACCCTACTCGGTAAGAAGGCAGATTGGTTTGGGCCAATAAGTCTCTTGATAATAGGACGTAATCGGTTGACCATAATTCTTGAAACAATTTTGTAGATGAAATTGCATAGATTTATAGGCCGAGATTCACTTGGCTTTCTAGGGCAGTCCACCTTTGGTACTAAGACAATGAAAGTGTAGTCGATGGTCCTAGAAAAAGATCCTGAGATAACGAAGTCTTGAATAATAGAGATCACCTCACTCCCAATAATATCCCAGTATTTGCGATAAAAAATGCCCTGGTATCCATCAGGGCTTGGACTTTTAAGTGGGCCGAGTTGGTTGACCACCTCCCAGATTTCACTAGCATTAGGGGTTTTGATCAACTCAACGTTCTCCTAAGTTGTGATCTGATTATGTATGAGGATTGGAAGAACAAATTCAGTGGACCTATCCTTACAACTGTAGACATCCTTAAAGAACTCCACAAAGGTTTTATCAATTTATGAGGGTTTGATCAGTAGGATTAGGACTGTCAATGAGTTGAGCTAGCTCAGCTTGGGCTTGGCTTGCATGAGTCGAGCTTGAGCTCAATATTTAAGCTCGCGAGCCGATCCCGATCCCATAAAGAGGCTCTTTCATTTATGATATATAAACTTATGTATCATATATATATATATAATATTAATCATTAAATATAATGTTAGTGGCGTGCTAGTTCCAAAAAAAAGTTAGTGGTGTGTTTAATGAGTCAATTACTTAATTAATTGTAAAGCTAGAATTTAGTAAATAGTTAAATAGTTAAGTTAAAACTTAAGAACCATAATTAATTGACTCTTGGCCTTTCACGAGCCGAGCTGATCTTTTCCCAAGCTGAGCCTGAGCCTTGAAAAAACTAGCAAGCTTGAGTTGAGTTTGAGTCCGGAAATTTTTACCAAGCCTAGGTCGAGCCGAAGCCTTGTCCAGATTTTACGAGCCTGAGCTGAGCTAGGCAAAGCTCGGCTCTCCTCATTTACAGCCCTAAGTAGGATGTTGTTATGATCTCTAATAGAGTTAATAAAGTTATGCTTTCTCCGATTCAAGGTAGTGAGGTGAAAGAATTTCGTGCTTAGATCGCCCTCCTTAAGCCATTGAACATGATACTTTTGGGCCCAATAGGACTTTATCTGGTATAGGGTATCAAAGTATTTCCTCTTAAGCTCAAATTCTTTATGAAGTAATCTAGGATCATCATAATCTTCCAACACAAGTTGCAGCTCAAATAGGTCGATTAGCATTCTGTGTGCACGACCTTGAATATTACCCACAAAATTCCTATTCCATTTCTTCAAGTCAACTACCAGGGTTGTGAGTTTCTTATTATAAGCATAAGTCAGTGATCCCCTATGAACTCTACCCCACACATTCTATATAGTATTTTTGCACATTTCAAATTCTGTCCAGAAAGCAAAAAACCTAAAAGGCCTGTCCCTCTTAGCATTCTGGGGGTATAGGTGAACTTCAAGTGGGCTATGATCAAAACCTATTCTAGGGCAGGTGATAAACAATGACATTAGGGAAAAGGGAAGTCCAGTTAGGGTTGACTAAGCAACGATCCAGTTTCTCTAGGATCTTACCGAAACCTAATTGCCCATTGGACCAAGTGAATTTCATACCCTTAGCTTGTAGTTCCATAAGATTACAAAATTGTATCATTTCCACAAATATTTGAGATTGCATCATACTTACCTCTTTTCCTCCTCTTTTTTTCCATTGGATAGATTGTGACGTTGAAGTCTCCTGCAAGCATCCACGGCATCTTGTTATTCTCAGCAAGTTCTTTGAGGTAGCTCCATTGCTCCATTTGACGAGCCGGAATAGAACTAGAATGTACATAAGATAGTAGCCAAGGATCGATCCTTTCCTAGATTATTTACAATAATATGTACAACCCATGTATCAAAACTCAAAATTTCTATACTAATATTGTTTGACCACATAATACAGAACCCTTTCGCTCTGTTAACTTCATCTACAAAAAAGAAATTATTAAAACCAAAATATCTAATGTTCCTTTCTAAAGCGTTTGCTGCAAGGGTTTCAGAATGTAAAACCAGCTCGGGCCTATTGGATTTTATCATGCTTTTCAATTGTCTTTTGGTCATGGCTTGACCAATGCCATTACAATTCCACAACAGTTTCATTTATGTTTTTTGGCCTTCTGAAGGCCAAGAAGGTTCTCAGAAGGGGAGTTGTTGTTTGCAGAATTTTCAGCTGAAGAATCTTCAATCGTTAGTGCAAGTCTTTTTATCCCTTTAAAAGAAGTCCCTTCACCATGACTATGTTTCTCTTAGTCTGAAGTCTCATAAATGATAATAGGGTTAGGGGTGTCAACTTGTGCGGGCCGTTCAACCCTAGGTTACATTTAGGCGGGTTGAGCCTACTTTTTTAGGGTTTCAGCTGAGCTGGGGCTTGATTCTAAGCCCATACTATATTTTGGGCTGGGCTAGGGCCTTTCTCAATCCAACCCGATAAAACCCGGCCCTATCATCTATATATTATATTAAATAAAAATATTGATTTTATATTTTATACTAATATTCGTATAGGCAACAAACCTTTCAACTTCTTCCTTTTTTTTATAAAATTTTATGGTTTCTAAATATCAACAAAATCCTTCTTAAATGGTTTCTAAATATCAGCAAAATCCTTCTTAAAACCTAATACGTCAAGTCTCTATTTTAATTAGGGTTTCAATTTAAAAGAAAGAAAGAGAATCTAAACTCTAAACAATTTATTTTATGGTTTTAAATGATAGGGCCGGCCCGGCCCTCACCCAATAAAAAATCATAGGGCTGGGCTAGGGCTAAGCATGGCGTAGCCCAAACCCGGCCCATTGACGCCCCTAAATAGGGGTAGGCAGTTGGTCAGTCAAAGTAAGATGTGGGCTCATAAATAAGTGGGTAAAGTCAAAATTAGCATTTATTGGGCTTGGGCCATTAGTAAAGAAGCCTAATAGAAGAAGATTAGTACCAGACTTAAATTTTCGTGATTTAGGCCGAGTATGAAGTTCATTTAAAGATCCAACCGTACTTGGGCCAACACTAGACCCAGACCCATCAGTCCAACATTTAAAGAGGCCCAGGTCCATCAATCCAACATTTAAAGAGGCTAGAAGCATTTTCCGTAGGCCAGCTGTTTTGAAAAGATGTGTCACTGACAGTTGAAAGCCGTGTCATCGCAAAGCCTAAATTCACATTATTCAAAAACTCAAAGACAACATTTGGCCTGGCTATATCAAAAATGACCTCAGCATTCGAGCCAACACAGACCTCAACATGAGAGCCAGCACAGACAGGCATCGACTTGGAAGCCATGACCGTCGTTAAAAAAAAAATCTTTGATCAACCCAAATCCCTACACATGTTTCTTACCACATTTTTCATAGTTTTGGATTTTTGCTTTAAATAGATGCATTATGCATAGTTTCCATCAAAGGAAATTAGCTATTAATTATATTCTTCCCGGGTATGCTCACCTTTGTCTTTGATCCATTATCAAAAAGTCTCTGATCAACCCAACTCCCTACACATGTTTCTTACAACCTTTTTCATAGTTATGGATTTATGCTTTAAATATATAAATGCATAATGCATAATTTCCATCTAAGGAAACTAGCTATTAAATGAGAAAAACACCCTCATCAGAGGATATGGATGACTCCCCTTCAACAAACACCATTGAATCCCCAATTACTAGCTTTGGTTCAATTCCCACTTGCTGCTAGTTTTGGTTAAGATCAATCAAAACTAGGATGCATGCCTATCTTCTTTTCTTATTTCTACAATTTCTTATTTATGAAATGTCATTGTAAAAATCCATATAATTGGGAATTCTGTTATGCAGTTTTCGACACAATACTTTACTGAATTGACCACTCTAGAGCCTTCAGAATTTCGACTCATTGACGATAATTTTAGTTACACAATTTCTTATTTATGAAATGTCACCGTAAGGATCAGGAGATGCACTACCTGATTTTAAGGATTAAACTAAATTACTATAAGTATTGTTCAAAGGTGACATTTCACATCTCACTATATTACCATTTCTTATTTAAATTACTACAGATATTGAAATGTCACCATTGCTCATTTAATATAGTGAAATGTCACATCTCACTATATTACCGAATTTTAGTTTCACCATTTCTTATTTATATAATAATTATATAAGAGGAAGAGTTCTTTCAGACCTACTTCGTAGTTTTGCAACTCTTGTTATCTTTTTCCTTTCTATTATAGATTGTTTCTAACAATTTTATCTAACTACTTGATTTGGAAGCACTTTTCCACCTTTTATTCCTCTGGAATAGTTCTTATGAAGTGCTTCATAAGAATCAAGTTTAAAGGAATCACTTCTCTTTCAAAGAAGCAACTCTAAACACGTCCTTAAATCGAAGGGATTATAAAAGCATTTGCAACTTCTTTTATTAGACTACTCCATAAGCCTTATAACTATGTAACCATAACAACCGATCATAGTTAAAAACAAATTATGGAGCAATACTCTAATAGATAGTATTTGCAATAACAATTGGTTGATGCTTTTTTGGGTGAAAAAAGAGACATAAAATAAAGTGGAATGTGAAGAGATACAATCAGGATGGGAAGTTCCTAGCGGTATGCCTTCCCATTGCATCATCATTTAAAACATTAAGGATACCCAGTGGTGGGGTATTACTCCAGTAGCAAAAACCATCAGACAAGGCCAAGTTCGCTAAGAAGTCAGTAGCTTGGTTAGCTTCCCTGTGAACATGCATAATCTTGACCTCCTCAAAACATGAAATAATCTCACGAGCGTGACGTAGTGATCCATCAATGGTCCAGGGGGGATCGTCAGTTGTCTTGTTAAGGAGCAGGATGATAGCTATAGAGTCCCCTTCGTTAATGACACGTTTGAATTTGTTGTGGTATGCCATCTTAATCCCTACAAAGGCAAGCAGACATCTCTGCTAACAGTGCATTCCCATTCCCAATTTTCTGGGAAAACCCGCAGATGAAGCCTCCATTATCATCTTTGCATAATCCACCGGTACCAGCCGGACCAACAACTCCTTTGGCCGCACCATCAAAGTTCAGTTTAATCCAACCTGTAGGAGGTAGGAACCAACAAATGTACTTAGTAACCATATTTTTTTTTGGTATTCCAAGGGTCTCACCATTTAGAATTCTGCAGGTGTCATCTTGAAGAAGTTGGAATCGTTTGGAAGTGCCAATGATGTCTAGAGATGTGACTTCAAAAATCAACTAGTTCCCGGTTGTCCAAACTATCCAGGCAAAATTTGTAATGGCTGCCGGAATATTTGTATTATGATCAGGTGATGACAAATGAGTCCCTTCAATGGCAGCATCGAGGCATTCTTTGAGTCCAATGTTACAATCGAGGTGGCCACCTGTGAAGTAGTACCAAAGAGCACAGGAAAGTGGCATTCTCGAAAAAGGTGATGACTAGAGTCATTTGAGCAGTTGCAGAGCCAACAAACTGAGGTGGGGAAACCGAGCTTAACAAAAAAAATCATTAGTAGTGAAGCCATTGTGACAAGCTTTTCAAATAAAAAACTTTAACTTTTGAGGGCAAGGGATATGCCAAAGGTGGAGCCAAAAGTTGTTCAAAATGGAGGAAGACACACCTTCATTTATTAGCATGTTATAAGCGGAAGAGACAGTGAATTTACCAGAAGTAGTTAGTTTCCACACTTGTTTGTATTTGAGAGAATTCATATTCACCGGGGTTGCGAGAATTGCATTAATAGTATCTTCATCCCAGTATTTTCAAGAATAGCAGTGTTCCAAGTTTTTGCCTGGTGGTCAATCAGACATGAGACATTATTATCAAGAAGCTGAGTGGGGATACTTACAGTGCTCGGATCAAGGTAGTTAGGCATCCAACTTTTGTCTGAGATGTCGATGTTCGTGCTGTTGGCAATCTGCCAACCAAGTCCATCCACCAGCCTAGGTCTCAGTTGCAGATTTCTTTCCAAAAGTGCGAGTCTGAGGCCTTAATAGGTGCATTCCATAAGTCCTTGTTCTGAAAATATTTCTGTTTAATTATGTGCCCCAAGAGGGCGTTGTGGTCGGATGACAAGGACCAAGCTCTTTTAAGTATCAAGGCATTGTTGAGGACTCTCGGTAATTTAATTTTCAGGCCCCCCGCTTTCTTGGAAACACAAACTTTGTGCCAACCATTAGTGTGGATCTTTTTCTTGTTCTCATTGTCCGACCATAGAAACTCCCTAGCATCAAAGTCAATATCATGTAAAACTGGTGTAGGGAGTTTCATACATGCCATTTGGTGCTGCGGTAGTCCCGCGAGGGATGCATTGATAAGCGTTGTACAACCAGCCTGATTGAGTAGTTGAGCCTTCCACCTCGCAGGTCAGTGATTCAACTTGGCAATCAGCCCAAAAAAAGCATCCCTAGAGGGTTTACCATCACAAATAGGAACACCAAGGTAGGTCGTGAATTGCGGTTTCCATGGGATATCAAAGGTTCTGATGAGTTTAGCCTTGACCTAATCCACAGGGCCAGTGTGTAGAGTCGATTTGCCTTTATTGAGTACTTGCCCTACCTCCATGCAGTAGGTATTGATAATAGCGTTAATTTCATCACATTCATTTTGGCCATTTGCCAAAGATCAGCAGATCGTCTACATACATCAGTTGCGTGATCAGGGTAGAAGACCTGCTGATCTTATTACGTGAATGTGGTGTAGGAGCTCAGCCCGATCTTGTGCAGAGGAGAGCACTTGTTGGCAAAGGATGAACAGGTAGGGGATAGGGGGTCCCCCTGTCGGAGTCCACACTGGGGTTTGATAAAGCCAGTAGGACTGCCATTAATTAGCACGCTATAGGATACTATGGTGACACAGTACATGATGCACTAGACCCACCGGGAGTGAAAGGTCCAAAAATCCCCATCCAAGTATGTCGTAGGCCTTGCTAAAATCTAGCTTGAGCGCACAAAGCCCATGCGTCCCTTTCTTGTTTTGCTACATGATATGTGTCACGCCCCAAATCTGAGATATAAGATCTCGAGGATTCCAAAGGATTAACCTTCGGATCCACCACGTGGACGCGAATATCCAACCACAATACTTAACCAACATCCTGGTTAATCAGAGTCTAAAATCATAAATAGCGGAAGTCTTAAATTAAAATCAAACATGTAGCTCAACTTAAGTCTGTTAAGCTAAAAACCCACAAAGTAAGTAGAATATAATCTATACATTTTCACGCCCACTTGGGGTCAAAACCAAGTTTATAAAAACCAACATAAAAGTATCAAGTATCTAAATCAGAAGAATCTCCCCTCCAGGCCAGCAATTCAGGCGAATTGATTACCTGTTCAATTTAAGGGTCAGTCGAAGACTTGTAAAGAAAACCAACGGAATTACAATAATTATCTTCATGCATACATAACAACACAGTTAATTCATAAAATTTCAATCATCAAGTAATACTACAGTCAAACGTGTTAGCATGCTCATCATCAATGAACATGATTACCATAAAATCGATGAGAATCCCTACCTTTTTCCTTCTTAGATTTGTTTTTTGCAATCTTTCCAGCACTAGATGATCATCAAGTTCCCTTTGCTTCCTTCTTCTTTTTTCTTCAAAAACCCAGATTTCCTTCTTCTCTTTCGTTTGTTTTGCTCGTGTGAGTCCCAAACACCAATTCTCTCTCTTGTTTGAATGTGTAGAGCTAGAGACACATTCTCTCTATAGTTTGAAAAGTTACATGGGTTAGTGGATGAAATCCATTATCCCACTCTTTAATTCAAATAATATAGTAAAAGACTTAATTATCCTTACCTTGGCCCAATGGGCTTCTTCGGCCAGCCCATAGTTCTATTTGTGTTCATTGTGTAGGTTCCAAGCTCAGTCCACCTAATTCACAGAAATTACACAAGTTACTACTATTTCCTCAAAGTCACATAAGGGTTCAATCCAACCCCTCTTATTTCAATTAAGTCCTAAAGTTTAAAATAGAATTAAGTACCATTTAATTATCAGATTAAATGGTAGGGGTCATTACAATATGAATGCACTCTTGTTCAACCAGGATGTTGTCCTATATAGATCTATTAGGGAGGAAAGCACTCTGGGCCGGTCCAACAGCTTTAAGTATAATTTATCTCATACAATTTACAGTAACGCAAGAAACAATTTTGTAAGCAAAGTTATAGAGACTTATATGGCGGTAGTCATTCACATTTATAGGGTTACCAATCTTAGGGATAAGAGTGATAAAAGTATGTTTGAGATCGTTGGAAAAGAAACCTGAACGGAAAAAATCCTTGTTCATTTCACAAATGTCTTTACCAACAATCACCCAGAAGTGTTTGTAAAAGACTCCCTGGAACCTGTTAGGACCTGGGCTATTTAGGGTCCCCAGTTGGTTCATTATAGTCCAATTCTCCTCATCCAACATCAGAAGGAGGGAGTCACTGTCTTGGGGGTCACTGAGGGATGGATGTGTTCAAGCAAAGATAAAATGGTCCTCGGAAGTCGGTACTATTGTTTGTGAAGAGATCAACAAAATAATGAACAAATTTTTTTTCTATTTGTTCCGGTTTGTTGATCTTTTCATTATGGTCATCCTTGATGGCCAAAATCAGGTTTCTTTTCCTTCTTATTAGTGTAGATTGGTGGAAAAACTTAGTATCTTCCTCCTTTAGCAATTGGATACGAGACTTCTATGCCTAATGGATTTCAAGTTATTTTTGGAGCCGGAGGTAATCATGTTGAAGCTTTTTCACTTTAGCTCTAAGTGCCGAGCTGGCACCCATTAGAGCCGATCCTGGACTGAAGTGAGCTCCCTAAGGATGTCGTTAGCTTTAAGGTTAATGTCCCCTACCGACTCACAGTTCCATTTTCTAACGTCATCGGCCAGGTTCTCAAGCTTAGCATGAAGCAAATGAATCCTACGTCTGGGTGAGGAGGAAAACTATGAATTCTCAACAATTTTTTTACAAGATTTCTCTGAGGCCCAAAAAGCTTCGAAAAGAAACGGTTTAGGACGGGAACTCTCGGAGGGTGGAGTTGAACCATAAGAGTTAGGGGTGTGATTCGGTCGGATTGAATCGGTTTAGTGGTTAAACCTAAGCCAAACAGAATTACATTACACTAAACTAAATTAAAAAACTGAAAACTAAACCAAACTATAATAGATAAAACCGAAAATCGAACCAAACCAAAATCGAAACTAAAAAATTCGGTTTTTCTGTTCGGTTTGAGAAAATTAATACTATTTTCTACACAAAACACGTAGACACATATATCTATATATTATATATAATCTAATTCAGTTTTTTCGGTTTGGTTCAGTCTAGTCGAAGCCTTAACCGAAAATCAAACCGAACTAATTCGGTTTTTTGTTTTCTAAATCATAACCAAACCAAAATAAAAATAAATCAAACCAAACCGACTTTTTTCTGTTTGATTTGTTCGATATTCAGTTTAAACCGAACCAATTACGTTGTTAAGAGTATTAAATAACAATTTTAATCTTTTAGTCATCACCTCAGGTCCTCAATGGAGTATTTCCCATTGATATATGTTTTGTTCAAACAGTTCAGAACAGAACTGTTATCAAACTCTATGAGTTGGCCAGTATTTATACAAATGGCCTTACAATGCCCAATACCTTATATCAAACACGGCCTGAATGCTAAATCTTAAAAAAATTGAAACATAAAATCCTAACAAATATTCTTAAAAGGGAAAATAAATGAACCCTAAAATCTAGAAACTCTAAAAAAAATAAAAAAAAATAAAAAATACAAACACTAGGTCTCATCTATCACTTTGAACTTAATTATTTAATTTTATTACAAGATTTTATTTATTTGAAAAATAATTTATTTTAAGAGGGTAATACGTATATTTGTCATTTGACTGAAAGATCAATTTAAGATTTCTATCCCTAGCAAATTAAGAACTTACAAAAAAGGTCTCCGGCCTTAATTTTCCCCCTGAAAAAAAGAACTTGTGATCCGTTTGGATAGTCGGAAAATGTAGGAAAGATGGCTTTCCTGCATAATTGCGTATGTTTGGATAACTAGAAAGTGTGGGTTTCACATAAAGTTTTTCAATCATCGTTTGACTAAAAGAAAGCGTTCTTTTTTATTTTCTGATTACGATCATATGATTTTGTGAAAAAAGAAAAAAAAAAACAGTGAGGGGAATAGCACATTCCCCACCCTACCCTTCACAGCCCTAATTTTATACAACAGACTTTTTTTTTTCATAACCAAAAACCGTATATTTTGTTTTATTTTTCTCATCCCAAAAATCTCATTATTCTCGAAAAATTTCTTCAAAACTTTGTTCTTCAAAATTTCTTTTTCAAATCTATAAAAGATATAAAAAACGACCATTTATATATATATATATATATATATACACACACACTAATTAATGAGTCTTTTAACAAACACAAGACTTGATACCCGATTGGTATATTTTGTAAAATTATATATATAAGGGTGTCAATGGGTCAGTTCGGGATGGGTCCGACAAGTCCTAGAACAGAACCTTAATACCTAAAAATACTAATTAATTAAATATTCAACAAACCCAAAAGACCCGATGGGTACCGTCGCGTATACTTGACGATGCTGAACACTATTAATTTGTGGATGTTCTTATGAATGTAATTGTTTCTCATTTTTTTTATTTGCTCCTTCATATACATACCTAAATAATTATATTGCATACGCGCATAAACGATGTTGCACACTATAATTGTATTGCTATACTTAATTTATCTTTATTTTATTAAAAAAAATTGCTTATATATAAATGAAGGCTAAAATAAGTAGACACAAAAACTTTTCTCATTCATTATTGTTTCCAAAACATCAAAATCAAGATTTCTGTCATATATTTCTGAAAATCCAAACAGTTTCCAGGATTATTAAATTTTACTTTCAAACATATTACAAACGGAGCCTTGGGGTTTTACTGTCGAACCCAAAGAAAACCCTAAAAGCTAGAACCCTATCTCTCTCTATTCCTGTGTGTTTCACCTCTTTCTTTCGCTCAGTAGGGTTTTCTTCCACTGCAACAAAGATGGCGCAGACGATTTCAATGGCGGAAATCGAAGCGACCGCCATTCGACTTGGAATCGATCTTTCGCAGGTCGATTTGGATTCTATAGATCTTCCACCAGGGGAAGATTTCGGTATCATAAGGTAGAGTTACTCCTATTTTGATTCAATCACCGTTAAAATATATATATCAGAGCTGACTGTGATTGTTCTTTTTTCTTTCTCTTTTTTTTTTTTTAATTTATGTAGCGATGATGACGATCTTTTGAGAGAGGAAAATTTAGAATTCGAATCTGGTCTTGGAAATATCATCGCTGTGGATAATCTTCCGGTCGTTCCACCTGAGAAATTCGAGAAGCTGGAAGGTGTTATTCGGAAAATTTACGGTCAGATTGGTGTGATTAAGGAAGGTGGCCTTTGGATGCCTGTTGATCCCGAAACCCGCAAAACCCTAGGTTATTGCTTCATTGAGTACAATACTGCCCAGGTATCTTTCTATCCTCTTGACTTTCTTTTTCTGTACGTAGGCGCTTTAGGTCTGTTCTTTTGGATTTTGGTGACTCTCTAGAGTCTATATCTATGTGGAAAGCATTGATTTGTGAAGTAGGGTTTTGGGATGCTTATTTTAAATCAGATGGACTAGTTTATTCGTGAGGCTGTGATGAAATGTTTGATATCTGCATATCAATTAGTAGGTTGTTTCAAGAAGCCAATTATACCTGATACTATATTCAAGGTTTCTGAATAAGTATTTACTTGTAAAGTTAAGCAATCTATTTTAGGTAGTACTGTATTTGAATCCAGTAAATATGTATATATATATATATATATATTTTTTTTTTTTGATAAAAAAAAAGATCTTGGATGAATGTCTCTAGAAGGTGTAACCATTCTGCACTCTCCAAACTTAATTATATGGGTTGGTTTTCTATTGGGTATTTATACTATGACGGGTCATGTATTAATAACGGGTTTGACCCTTGATAGAAGAGTGGACAAGTTGGGGATGATGATTTTGAATCTTTCACTTAATTAAAATTTAAGTATCTAATGCATTAGCTGATCGTGTTTCTCTTTTGATATTCCCATTTTCGAGCTAGCTGTTGTATTTCTAATGGTTAATTATTGATCTCAATGTTAAAATGTCTAGGTGGAGTTGATAGATCTGCCAGTCGCCTAGCCAATTAGGCATTTTCCCAACGACAGTGCTGTACAATTAAATTTCCTTACATTAATTATAAGTCTCTACAGCAAGTCCAGTGGCATCATTTGCAATATTTTTTTTAACTTGATGAGCAACATCATATTTATGTTTGAGAAAATTATAATGACATGGATTACAATTGAAAAAATAAGGTGAATGAACTATGAAAACCTGATTTGATAACCCAATGAATACTTTATGTAGATAGGATTAAGCCTGCTACTTGTATATCTTCCTTTACTATTAACATACATCCTTTTATTTACTGATCCAATATATATAAAT
>JAUPMG010039858.1:0-14301 GCA_031762675.1 Pachysandra terminalis | reverse complement strand
TGTAATAAACATAACACATTAGATCATAAGAGAACGAGATGCAAATCTAACATAGATTCAGATCTGGACATGATCAAATAGTATCAAAACGATATTAATAATAAACATAATATCACACTTTAATGATCTCAAACAAAACCCAAGAGAAATTTACAGATTGTACAACTTACAGTTAATCTCTTTTGATTCTACTTTGTTCTTCTTTTCGGCTTCTTCTTCCTCTTTACTTCTTCTTCTTCTTCTCCAATCTCAATCCCAGCTACCACCCACGTTTTTCTCTCCTTTTCTCTCAGCCAAAAGACCTAATCCCTCTTATTTCCTTTCTATACACGATCTCTCCTATTCCCAATTTAATTAGAATCCTTATCTCTACATATCTTCACCCAATTAGAATATTCTAATCTAGTTAGAACTAATCTTAATTATTTATCTCGATCCAAATCTAATTAGGAACTCCAATGCCCTTCCAACTTAAATTAGAATCTTTCTAGAAGAACTAGTAATTTAGTTTTAATCAATATTAATCTAATGGTTTAATAATCTAATTCTAATTCTAATATATTTTTGTTTTGTTAATTACACTATACTCCATCAAAGTTTCATCTAATACAACTTAACCCCGACATTAGCCCATAAGCCCATTAGATTAAGTCTATTCCTATCGATCAAAGTTTTCGCTCGATCGCATTAGTAGCTCGATCGACATTAGTGATCGATCGCCATTTGCGCTCGAGCGACATTTGCGCTCGATCGCACGCAATCCAGAATTTCAGCACCGAGGACGTTCCATTAAAATGATCGTACCTCCTTCAATATAGGTCCGATTGAGGTGATCTTGGTCCCGTGGGAAAGCTAAGAACTATACCTACAACGTCATCTCTAATGGCCGCATCTAAATTCGAATGTTTTCATGGTCTAAATATAATCGTAAGATAGTAGGACGGTTCAGCACAGAATTCCGAACCTGCATATTTTGGGGGAAATTTAGGAGTTTCCTCAACCAAACCCACATGGAATGTGTTCTAAACACTTCTAAATATTTGCTACCTCGTTTTGGTAAGCAAAAACATAATAATAGATTTATATATCAACGCCAAACATGCCAATCAAAATCAAACCGTTAAAACAGTATTTGCAGAATTTCAGATATGGAGTTCATTAAGAATTCATAAACCCAAAATTTCCCAATAGAAGACTTACGAAAAATCTAATGGAAACCTATATATAACTCAGAACATGAATAATTAGAATGGTTAAATCACTTAATTATTAATTAACTATTAAATCTGGGTTAGGGTCACTACAAGGGGCCTAAGAAAAAACAATATATAGAAAGACATGGAAGGTGACGAAGGAGAAATAAAGAATAGAAAAGTGCATAGTAGGGTTAGTTACTGTTTTGTGGGTGGTTTTGTGAATAGTCACTAAGAGTAATATTATTGATCGACGGGAACCTAAATCAACGAGTGACCGTATCCCGTCTCTAGAAGAACTAAAGAGTCAAACTGGTAGACCATCAGCACGGGTCGAACCAAGCTAAGAGAGATAATGGGTCAAGTTGTTAGAGGTTCTCCAACCCCTAGGGCTCTGATTGAGATTATGACTGAACCTTCTGCAGGCTGCCTACGTACCCAAACAGGGATCAAGTCAGATATAGTTCAAGGTCTAGTAATTTTGGCAGAGGTCTCCCCCTTTGTCATTTTTCCTCCTCTGTTTTTTATCCTCGGTTTCAAGGAAAGTGAACCTCTATTTATAGAGTTGGAAGAAAAGTTAATTGTAGTTAGAATTCCCAACCACCGCTTCTGACGGTGGTTAAAACGTTCACCTAGGGTAGTACGCATTATGTACTCGAGTCTCTTAAGTGGACCAATCACAAGTCGTTTTGATGAATTACAGGTTTGCCCCTGAAAACCGTGACACGACTTGTAGTTCATGACATGTCAAGGGATTGGCGAGTCCCCCTGTATGTCGCTTATGACGCCTTGATATGGACGTTGGCAATCAATAGATATTCGTGGTAATGAAAGCTATTTAGCCTTGGCGTCGTCGAGACTGTCCAGTATTAACGCCATCGAGGCTACTTGTCTTAGTACTTTCGAGGTTCTCGAACCTTAATACTTTCGAGACTGTTTGACCTTCTACGTCGTCGAGGTTCTCTCTAGACGGGGGTGTTCCTTCTACGTCATCGAGCATCACTCTAGATGGAAGTATGTATCACTTTCTACGTCATTGAGCAACGCTCTAGACGGAGGTATTATCGCCTTCAACGTCGTTGAGCATCGCTCTAGACGGAGGTAGTATCGCCTTCAACGTCATTGAGCATCGCTTTAGATGGAGGTAGTATCGCCTTCAACGTCGTCGAGTATCACTCTAGACGGATGTAGTATCGTCTTCAACGTCGTTGAGCATCGCTCTGGACGAAGGTAGTATCGCCTTCAATGTCGTCGAGTATCACTCTAGACGGATGTAGTATCGTCTTCAACATCGTTGAGCATCGCTCTGGACGGAGGTAGTATCGCCTTCATTGCCATTGAGCATCGCTCTAGACAGGTAGTATCGCCTTCAATGTCGTTGAGCATCGCTCTAGACGGAGGTAATATCACCTTCAACTTCGTTGAGCCTCGCTCTAGACGAAGGTAGTATCGCCTTCAACTTCGTTGAGCCTTGCTCTAGACGGAGATAGTATTGCCTTCAATGTCGTTGAGCATCGCTCTGGACGGAGGTAGTATCGCATTCAAACGTTGTTGAGCCTCGCTCTAGATGGATGTAGTATCGCCTTCAACGTTGTTGGGCTTCGCTCTAGGCGGAGGTAGTATTGCCTTCAATGTCGTTGAGCATCGCTCTAGACGGAGGTAGTATTGCCTTCAACATCGTTGAGCATCGCTCTAGACGGAGGTAGTAGTGCCTTCAATGTCATTGAGCCTCGTTCTAGATGGCAGTAGTATTGCTGTGAAGTACTTGTTGATATTAGCTTCATTACATATTCATTGTAGGGTTGATCATCTTGTGATTTATGTAATAAAGGGTCATCACTGTAGCGCACTTCCTTCTCCCTATATCTATGTCTTGGTTGTATATTCCTTCAACCGGTTCCTCTAACCGACCGGGGTTCTTCCTTAAGAAGTTCCCGAGGGTTATACCCCTAGGTATTAGTGGGGATCTTGCTACATGTCGGTCATAGTACTAACACGTGGCGGTCTGTTATTGGGCTATCTGCTCTTACCATTTTTCATATTTACAGTTACCATAAATAACCCACTGTTATGAAGCATCTCATCTAAGGGAACCCCAAAGAACATCTCAAGCCTCCTTGCACCTCTTTTGGCAAGCCCATTTGTAATGTCATTAACAGATCCAGGCACATTATAGAAATGAGATCTTCAAATCTCTTGCCAGAAATCTAGCCAAACTAATGACATAAGGAAGGTGCTAGGAGCGTTGTTGATCTCCCTTCATCCATAAGATTATTGTAGATGAATCATCCTCCATCTCTGAAGAAGTGAAGCCTAGTGATCTCCCTCTGTTTACAAGACTATCGTAGATACATATTCTTTGATGACAACATTTATCCAAACAAGGTTAGAAGATTGTCACTAGGAGAAGTTTTAAAATGGAAAATTCTTATTCATACTTTGTGAATGACACATGTAGTACACAGTGTTTTAAATATCGCTTTCGTTGGAACTTTCACTACGGGACCTAGGGGAAATTTTGCGAAATTTCGGGAGATATTTTTTAATAGGCAGAATATTTCGCTAGATTGAGAGAAATGGGGGAAAATTTGAAATTGTTTGATGAAACTTCAAGTATTACTTAAACATATATAAACACACACGAATAACTCAAAATATAACAATAAATACCTATTCATAGTGATGAACAAACATCAAGGGATCTAAGTAACATACTTGCTGCCATCTTGTTAATATAAAATGTGAAGTACCATTCTTACAAAGTCAAAATACACCTAAATGTCATAAACACAACATTGAAACAATTAAAAATCCAATATCTAGGTACATAAATAGCTTTGCATAGTATCACATCCACATCTACATCACATATAAAAATTTCGAATCATTTCATTAAGTTTTTAAGGGATGGAAATCGAAAAATACATGTTTCCGATTTTCATCCATCATAAATCCCTTAAACTATGTCAAATGCATGTTGATGCATCAAATAGATGTATTAACATGCATTTTCAACTTAATAGAACTAGATTTATGCAAAAGAAAGCAATTTAAAACAAAAAAGTATGTGATGTTAGACATGCTTTACAAATCTTCAAAAATGATGCTTTAATCCTTCACTTCCCCTGTCACTCATATCAGATTTGGATCATGAGGACTTCAGATTTGATATTCTAAATTAAATCTTGAAGAAAAGCAAAACAAAAAAAGGCTTAGAATGGAAGAGATAGGGGTTTCAGTCGAAATTGGGAAAATTTTGAATGAAGTTTCCCTAATGTCAACCTTATCCCCCTTTTATAAAGCACAAAACCTCAACTTCTTGCCGAAATTGGGGAGAAATTGAAATTCCGGGAGATATTTCTCCCGATCTTTTGCCAATTTCTCTAAAAAAGAGATATTACCTTGGAGATATTATCTCAGGGGGGAGATGACGAAATTTCGGTGAAATTGTGCTAAATTTCACCGAAATGTATAACACTAGTAGTACATACACTTGACATTACAGTGTGAAGTATGAACATGTTGGCTTGAAAGATAGTAAATAGATAATAGCAAGTGCACATGTTCATATATTAGACAAATCACTTTTCAACATGTGTGTGGCACACATTCCAACGTTGACATGCTATAGACATGGGGACCTGGCTGTTTGCCATGTACAGTAAAAAAAAGCCAGTGGAAAATGGGACCCATTTCAGGGCCTTATAAACCAAAAATATACAATATATATACACATTTTTTAGATGCAAAATACATCAGTATATGCACACATGTCTGTATGCATGTATACCCGTGCTGGATACACATACCCATACTTGGGCAACATGTTGTCTAGGCATGTGATCATTGTCACTTCTTATGCCAGATGTTTCAGATTTTTTTTTTATTCTCCTTTAGATGATATTTCTTCTGTTCGTTATGTAGAACAGCCCACTGGCACTTGCTCAGGCTTATGAGACGAGGGACAAACTCATGGCTACACATTTAGAGTTGGCTGAAGAAGGGGCAATTGAAATTGTAATCATAAAAACAACAGGAGATAAAATACTAAGTCAACCGCTTGCAGATATTGGTGGCAAGGGTTTGTTCACGAAAGAGATAGATGAGGCTCTCTTGAATGGTGACATCGATGTTGCTGTCCACTCAATGAAAGATGTTCCTACTTATCTACCAGAAGGGACAATTTTGCCATGCAACCTTCCACGCGAGGATGTCAGAGATGCATTTATTTCCTTGAGTGCAGCTTCTGTGGCAGAGCTTCCGGCTGGAAGTGTGGTTGGTACTGCTTCCCTCAGAAGAAAGTCGCAAATACTTTATAGATATCCATCACTCAAAGTAAGTGAGATCATTATGTTAATATATATATATATATATATATATATGTATGTATGTATATGTTTGTTTGTTCTGACCAGGATAAATCCATTCATTGATAAATCTTTTCGCCACTTTGTAGCTAGCTCTGTCGTTTCTTTTGGATTCCCTCTCTTTGGGGAATCCCTTTTTTGTTTTTCCTTTTTCTTTTTTGGCTGTACCTTTTCCTCTCTTTTCTGCAATAAAACTTTTCGTTATCGATCAAAAAAAATATATATATCCTTGACCACATGGAGATGTCCCGTCTGTGAACCAAATATATGCAGCTGGTTTCCATTTTCTGCGGGAAAGATTTTCTGGTTGTGAATGATAGAAGCTTGTATTCCTTAACCCTGTTCAACATTGATGCCCACCTATGAGTTTAACATATGTTGTTACTTGTTTGATCATTCTTGGATGTTTAGAGATAAGAACTCTTACGCACTTATTAATCCAAATACTTCTGAATTTCCAATGGGTTGTTTTCCTTCTCACCTATGAGTTTACTTCTGAATTTCAAAAAAAATTAAAGCATGCATTTCTCTGGCCGTAAAGGAATTTTTTTTCCCCCAAGTAAGTTGTTACAGAAGCTCATGATGATTCTGAACAATAAGTTCCAGTTGGTGATGAAGAAATTTAGCGGTCTGAGTATGGCGTTGAGTAAACATAACTTCTATTGCGGACAAAATAGTGTAGTTTCCTGTATGTGATTAACTTTCATCATTTTATGATGTTGATCCTCTGATGTACTGGTTTCCGAAAGGAAATTCAATTATTATTTTATGCATCCATCATTTCTCTTTCTTACACTGAGTTGGTTTGTTGTTATTCAATTTTTGTATAGTAGGAAACTTTTATTTAGTAGGCATCTTTTAGTTTGTTTACGAGCCTTTGATGCATTGTGTCGGATATCAGGGAAAGTCATTTCTGGCTTCAAAAGGGACTCCTCTTCTGATGAATAAATGGAAATATTACCTTGTCAACTTTTATTAAGCTTGCATCTTTATTTAAGCACTACAAGACAAGTATGTTCTATTATATGCTTGGATCAAAGCCTTTTTTTTCATTTTTGATCAAAAAAAGTATGTGTATTGTATTAATAATAATGTAAAGCAGCAAAAAAAATTAAAATACAATAAAATAAAAAATAAAGCCAAATATACAGAGTATTGACCTAAACCAAGCTTAAGTATATGGAGGTTATACAAGCTAATGGTTCAGTAAGTACAAAGTTCGAGGTGGATGCTAAGGTTCCTGCCTTCAACATGTCCAATCCGGATTAAAAGCAGAGAAAGACACATTCCTGAATTCAGGGAGGTTGGAGGCCAAGAAGAATAAAATAAAATGCATTCTAGAGATAAGAACCATGCTTGTGGGCTCCTAGCCTTCAAATCTTCTCCTATTTCTCTCCTCCCAAAGGCACCAGTAGATGTCAGAAGGGCATAAATTCCATAGTCGTCCTCTTCCCCTATTTCGTTCTAACCCCAACTGCAAAGAAGTTCCTTAAGTCACCAGGAATAACCCAATGGAAACTGAATCTTCAAAAGAAAAAGCCCCAAACCTGAAAAGTCACAATGCAATGTAAAAAGAGATGTGGTACTAATTCCGCCTCCACCAACATGAGTAAAGACATTGGCCATCATGCGTTCCGTACTCAATAGATGATTTATAGCAAGGATATTGTCAAGAGATGCTGACCACATAAAGAATGCCACCTTAGTGGGGTATGAACTTTCCAAATCAGATTCACCAGCACCGTCTAATCACCTATTGAGGCCAGGGACAGGTCTTCACGAAAAAACACTCTCTAATTATCTCACATCCACCTCCTAGTGCCATCCGTCTCTGAAACCAAATGATTGGAGCAGTGTGAAATAAGGGCATGCAAAAGGCAATATTCGAAGGGAGTGTCCTCCCCTTATGCTGAGATCATTTATCCAAGCATCGTACCTTGCGACTCGTGACTAGCAAAAAATATCAGGGAGCTTAAGATACAAGGCTGTGCCTCCAAGGTAAACATTCTTCCAAAATCTCACTCTATATCTATGACCGACATCAAACCAGGTACCCCTTACAAACATATTGTAAACACTACAGATAGCTTTCCGTAGACCCTGCCCATGAGTGCCATGAAGCCCATCCTCCTGGTGGCCATGCTTAGTAGTTAGTCCTCTACAGGCTGCCTCTCTTTCCCACCTCCACAATTACTTATCAAGGGGTGCCTTATTAAAGTTGATTAAGTTCCTCAGCCCCAAGCCACCTTCCTTCCTAGATTTACACACCTCCTCCCAGTGAACTAAGTGATATTTATGCCTTTCCCCTCGACCATACCAAAGGAAATCCCTTTGAAGTTTTTCAATCCTCTTTGCAATTGATACTGGAATCTTCAACACAGTTTCTTTCGTGTTCATGATGTTCCAAATACAATCTGACAGAATTTAAACTTGGAACGAAAGGTATCCATTGTGGATGGATTGCCCCTTTAAAATAGACATGTTTTCAGTAGGATAGATGGAAGATATACATGAAACCTTAGTTGACCTATCTCATATCATACATGCCAAAAAGTAATGGGGTGAAGATGGTGGTCAGAATTTCTATACGTTTCTTAAACAGCTCAAGAATCATTCTATACTATGCAGGTTTCTCAAAGAAACTGCTTGGATTGGTGGACACCTTTCTCCAGTTCATGATTTTTACAGTCTAGTAGATTGTTAAATTGAAACTGAGATTGTTTTTAGTGATTCCTTGAGTTATCCACTGAGAAACTATACTCTTAGTAAGTTGGATTGAATTGTATGGAAGAATATGTCTATATATATATTAGATTGTTAGATAAGTTAAGGGTGAACTCTATCACCTGAGAATTTTAGGAGGTTTATGCTGAATGCTATTGGTATTGGCGATAAAATATGCTTGGATTGGTGGACACCTTTCTCCAGTTCATGATTTTTACAGTCTAGTAGATTGTTAAATTGAAACTGAGATTGTTTTTAGTGATTCCTTGAGTTATCCACTGAGAAACTATACTCTTAGTAAGTTGGATTGAATTGTATGGAAGAATATGTCTATATATATATTAGATTGTTAGATAAGTTAAGGGTGAACTCTATCACCTGAGAATTTTAGGAGGTTTATGCTGAATGCTATTGGTATTGGCGATAAAATATGCTAGGGCCATTTTCCTTCCGAGGTTAAAAGTGTATTTCGGTTCTTGAAATATACTAATAGGTATAGGGGGATTTCTAATGTTTGTTGAATTATGCTGCACCTCACGATCTAGTTTTATCATTTACTTTGGAAGATGTTCTGGGGAATGATATAATTTAGTAGAATATGAGTTTTTGTTTTTGATGAATAATGAATAATGAATAATTTAGCAAAATTTGAGTTGTATCTTGCTGCATGAAGAAGTTTATCTCATTATTTTATAAGTTGCATAATGACAAGGTGATGAGGGCCATGGTTCAAAATATCGTATCGAGGTAGCGTATCGGTCAACTCAAAAATGGATACGTATCGAGTATCAAATCAGATACGTTATAAAAATCACAGATGTGGTGGATACGCAAGGAAAATAAAAGATGCATAAAACAAAACCCACTTTTATACAAAGATAAGGTAAATATATGATAAATTAACATGTTTATGATATGATACACCTACACATATAATATATATTAGTGTGGAAACCAATCGCTACGGGCACAGACACATGGAAAACTTAAAAAAAACTTCAATAAGTGTAAAGGAAAGTCATAATATATCACATAAACTAATAAAACATAAAGAAAATTATACATATCTAGTGGGATCAATTATGTTTTGATGTAATCATAATTTGAGACATAGAAGCATACATTCAAACATCAACAAATGAATTCAAAATCTGTTAGGAATGTCTTAGAACAATTTTTTAGTAAATTGGATTTATGTACTGATATTAAGACAAAGAGTAATGTAATAGAATAGCCAAAAATCAATAGTTCTAACTTGGGCATGGGGAAGGTTGAAGGGATAACCCACCTCAATGCGCTCTTAGTTGTTCGAGTTTGGTAAGCCATAAGGTAGGTTCAGGTCTCAGTGGTGACAATGGAGAAGCCGAAAGGAGCGAATGGAGCTGTGCGTAAGAATTTTCGAGTTGAAGGCATGAAGATTATCTTTGAAGGGTTTGTGGATAATCGGAAGAGATGGACGAGAATCACGAAACGGTGTGGTGTGTTGTCGAGCTGGATTATTCTTTAAGGGGAAGAGGTGGAATGGTTTAATCTCAAGCTGAATGGTTTGTGTCAAAGGGAAGATGGATTCGGGGTGTTAGGGTCGTTGGGGGTTGCAGGTCGAGCATTGTTGTTTGAGTTCATAAAGAATGCGAGAGGAGCCTTTGTTAAACTCTTGGGTTTTGCTAAAGATGCTCGACAGTGCTCTCTGTTCTTCCCTGAAGGTCCAGCTAACATCGGATGGTCGTATTTGAGAGATTTGGGTCTGAAGGTTTTTCGGAAAGCTCCTCCAGGGATTAGTTTGTGATGGGGAAGTTGATGGCATTGGTACTTTGTGGAGGGAGAACTCAGTGGCCGGAAATATTGCAAATTATGGCTGGGCTCCTGTGGTGGCTGTTGGCCCCAATGATACCAAATGAGCTCTTGCGATCTGCTGTTATGCCTCTAATAAGAACAAAGATTGGAAAAGTCTGGAGAGTAAGATTAAAGAGGAATGTACTGAAGTTTGTTTTGGGCGTTTTGTGATTATTAATTCAAGTAAGGCGTTGGTTTTTGTGAGATCAGAGGAAGAAGCTAGGGTTGTGATCACGAAAAAATCGATTCTAAGTGAATTCGGGTATGGAGGTTTCATTTTTCAGGTGGCCGTTGGGTGATGGTACCCTCGTTGGGCAGGATAAACACGAAGGTGTGTGGGTGGCTATCAAGGGTGTCTCGGCTCATCTTCTCGCCATGGAGTCTCTTAAGTTCATGGGGGATTTGTTAGTGGGTCTAAAAGGTATTAGGAATATTTCTCTAATGGAGAATGGGTTGGGAAGGGTGGAGCTGTGAGTCAAAGAGATTTTGGTGAGAAAGATTCCTAGACTCATCTCCCTTTGGGATGGGTCTAGCTGCTATGAAGTTTTTGTATCGATTCTGGTGTATCCTCTGGTTGCTGCTAGTGTTGTTTCTCCTGCTGGAAGTTGTGGGGAAGAAGTTGTACAGCCCAAGTCTTGGGCACATGTCGTGGCTGGATTGGAATCTGGGTCGGGCGTAGGTGTACATCGGCTGGTGGGTGGGCCCCTCAATCGAGAGCCAGATCTTTTGATTTCAAATCTCCCGCCCAGCTCTTCGGGTGGGCTGATCCGCAATCGTGGGAATTTTGGGCCTTGGTTGCGTGGTCCAAGTTGTGACCACTCTAGTGTGTGGATCCATGAGGCTGGCCCACTTGGGCGTTCGGCCAATAAGGCTTATAGTGCAGAACCTCAGCCCAAATCGAGGGTTCAATTTCGGTCTCGATCCAATAGTCGAGTTGGGAGGTATTCGCATCGCAAAAGAGGTAGAGACAAAAACAGGTCGTATCAGAAGCTTCGTTCTCATAGTAAAGTGCCTTCTCGTGGAAGGTCTAATAGAAAGGAGGAATTGAAGGTGATGGTTAATAAGGAAGTGGAAATTTTTTTGAATCGATGGTTAAGGGAACTCAGATGGTTTGAGTTCAAGCAGACAAAAGTGATTGCCGGGGAAGAAGATGACGTGATGGTGATGAATTCCATTACGGAAAAGAAGGGCTTGCTTCAGCAGCTACACTGGAAATGGGGGAATAACCTAGTGGCTTCATGGCCTTAGTTACCAGAGCGGAGAGCGAGTGCGAGAGCGAGAGCGTCAGAGCGACAATTTCAAAAATAACCTATAGTCCAGAGCGCCTTCAGAGCGCATGTACATATGTGTGTATTTCTATATATGTGTGCATTAGTATATAAAGTAAATTATCATTACTTATAAGTATATTTTATCATATAAATAATACTTTAAAAATTAATATAAATAAAGTATTTCAAATATAAAATAATAGATTACTTACAAATGTTATTTTATTTTATTTTATATATATATATATATATAAAGTGAAATGTTACATGCTTATTAATCATATCTAATATTATATTTTTTTTATGTTGTATACTTACATATTAATTATATCTAATATATCACCTAAACAATTTGTACTATTTTTTTTTGGGTAGAACAATTTGTACTCTCTTTCTTTTACTTTTTCTCTTTCTACTGATTCCTCTCTCTCCATGTTCAGACAATGCATTTAATGATGTCTCTCTCTTCATGTTGAGACAATGCATTTAATTGAAAGTAGCTGTTGTACGATAACTGTTAGACCTTATTAAATTCGATATAAATTTACGAATTTAAAATGACAGCATGTTTTTTTAAGAGAATTTACCTTTAACGCGTAAATTCGCGTTTTAAGAGTGAGAACATCATACTCTTGACGAATCTGGTAACTAATGCGTCTCTAGATTTTTCCAGAGATGAGGTTCAGAGTTTGGGTGATGTTGAAGGCTTTAGTGCGTTTCATCCTTCTCTTGTTGAGAACTGTGATACTTTGGACCTCCATCAAATCTCGGCTTCTCCTTTTTCTGATAGAATGAAGAATGAAGGGTCTTTGGATGGTCTCAATGTCCTGAATTTTGAAATCAAAGCTTCAAGCTTTATCGGCACATTGTCTCAGTTGGGGCCTTCAGCGGCTTGGATCAATGGAAGAGCAGTGCTCTGTTTAAGTGATGATTCTAATGATGTCTCATTGTCGCCAAGCTCCCTTGCCAAGTCAGGTGGTGCCGAGGTCGGGACTTTCTCTTCTCAGAACTTTAATTGCAATGTTTCAAGATTCAGGGAGTCGTCTCCTTTCGTCTCTCGGTCTGGACTGTGGGCTGGTAAAATTCTAGGGCCTCCTTTCATTCACCTCAGTCCCTCGGTGTCTGCTCTTGATTCTAGAAATAAAGAGGTAATACTGTATTCAGGTAAGCTCTTATTTCCGCGGTGTCTTCTGGTTAATTTCCCTCCCATTGTCGAAAGTAACATCATCTTTGTGCAGGATGGACCCTCGTGTTCTCTACCCAGTGATGAGTCTGCCATTTCTGTTCTCCCATATGTGTGCTCTGATTCTGATGCGATGATTGCCCAGGTCTTGATTACCCCACTTGAGTTGGATAAATCTTTGGGTTTTGTTGTGGCTGGGAGTAGGGAGAGAGATGTTTGGGAAGGCCTTGCGGATATTGCTGTCGAGTTTCAAATTTGAGGCTACAGATAATAAAGGTGTTGCTATCTCTTTGGCAGATGCCGTGAATGAGTTCAGATAAAAGTTAGAGGGATTTAATGCAGTGGATGTGGGAATGTCCCAGGTTAATGGGGAGGTGGAATGTAGTCAATAGTACCATGGAAGAAAGTCTGGAATCCAGGATGTGGTAGGGGAGGTCAGAGTTTCTCCGTGAAGATTGTTAGCTGGAATGTGACGGGTTTGGATAGAGTGAGAAAAAAAGAGCAGTTAAAGAGTTAGGAAGGAAAGTGAGGCCAGATATTTTTGTGATCCAGGAAACTAAGATGGAATCTATGTCTAAAAAGCGAATTAGGCAGCTCGGGGATGTTAAAAACAAGGATTGGGATTTTGTGCCTTCGGTCGGTAGGTCGGGTGGAATGTGTCATCTGGGATGTTGGTGTTGTTAAGAAACTAGATGTGTGGGTGATGATTTTGAGTGGATCCTATCCTGTATCTATGGCCCGAATAGGCCCAAGGAGAGGTTTTTTTTTTTTGGGAGGAGCTTAAAAGAGTTAAAGATCTTTGGAATTTCCCTTGGTGTCTCGTTGGGGATATCAATGTTATCAGATTTTCTCATGAGAAGTTGGGAGGTAGTAGAGTCACTAGAGTACGAGGGATTTTACTGGTTTTATTAACGATGGGGAATTGATAGATTTCTCTTTGCAGGGAGGGAGATGTACTTGGTCTAATTTTCAAGAGAACCCCATGTGTTGTAGGTTGGATAGGCTCCTTTTGTCCCCTAGTTGGGAATCCCACTTTCCCCATTCTACCCTTAGGGTTTGGTCTAGACCTATCTCTGACCATACCGCTCTTTTAGTTGACACAGTACAGTTTCCTGGGTCCTCCCTTTTAGATTTGAAAATATGCGGCTCCTCCACCCAACTTTTAAAGATCAGGTTAAAGAATGGTGGAAGAACACAGCCCCTATGGGAGGATGGGAAGGTTTTAAGTTCATGAGGTCTTTAAAAGAGGTCAAAAAAAAAAATTAAAGGATGGAATAGGAATTTTTTGGTTAGGTTCCTGGTAGGAAGAAGGAATTATTAGAGAAAATTGGGAATTTGGATAAAAAGGAAGAGGGGTTAGGACTTGAAGGCGCTTATTCGGAGACTAGAAGAATTTTGAAAAAAGAACTTGAGGAAATTCTTAGAAAAGAGCAAGTGTGTTGGAGACAAAAATCAAAGTCCATTGGATCAAAGAGGGTGATGGTAATACACATTTTTTCCACAAAATGGCCAATATCAGGAATAAGAAGAATGAAATTTCTATGTTGATCATAGTGTTTAAACTCGGATCGATCTCGGCCGATCCCGAGTCGGATCAGCGATCCAACTCGGGATCAGCCGAGACGGAGCACATTAAATTAATTAAAAAAAATTAAAAAAAACCACGACTCGGTCCGATCCCGAGATGGATCGGGCGATCCAACTCGGGATCGGGATCGGACCGAGTCGTA
>JAUPMG010039847.1:0-14302 GCA_031762675.1 Pachysandra terminalis | reverse complement strand
AAAAGGGAAGAGTTTACATCAATAACCTAATAAGAGATTAACCACTCTTAAGGTTGCTGGAAATCCCTATGTTGAGGTGAAATCCATTCCCCAGTCGAGCACTTTCTGGTTCTTCTACTGCTCCCCAAAGGGAGCAGCCTTCAAAGCCTTCATAACCCTTCAACTAGATTTCTAATCTCTCTGTGATCCTCTATGAGATGAGAGATATATCCGAGATCTTTAATTTTGAGATTTGAATCCTTTAAATAGACATTAGATCTCTAAAACATCTAATCCTAAGAGTACAAGGACAACACAATTCATGATAAACTAGTACACTTTCTTGATAAATTCTAAATCTCGGCTTTATTTTCGGATTGCCCAGAACAGTCCCCTTGCGACTTGATTTTGACCCAGAAAATATTAGAATTTGAATTTGGCTATGAGAGACAAAGTTGTAGAGAATATTTGTATATTTCTAGGAACATCAAAATCACCTCAATTGGACGTATATAGAAGGAGTTATGGCCAACATATGAAAATCTACTCTGTTTTTCTAGGCTGATCTTTGACTTGGTTTTTTGGGCTTCTACTTGAGCTTTATCCTCCATCTTCAAGGTATAATTGGCTCTAGTTTTAAGCTTTGATCATCTTCGCTTAAGAACCTTGAAGCTTGTTCCAATTAAGGCTTTATTTAACTCTTCTTAGTCTATATTCTCACTAACATCACCAATCCTGCAAAACATAGAAAATGCATTAATTCATCTATTTAAAGCATAACTCAAAGACTAATAAGCATGAGTAATAAGTCTAAAAGTGCAAGTGTTAGACACTTATCAAGCACATATGCTATCATGATCACATCAATTATATATTATATTATTTATTTTTTTCATAATGTTGGGGTATGAGTAAAATACCTTGCATTGAAGGATTACTCATTCTGGCTTCCAACTTATGTTTGTTGATTTATTTATTTTCTGGTCTTGGAGCTTGGTCACACAGAGAGAGCCTGGGTTTGGGTATAGTTAAGATGAGATTTAGTTGTAGCATTGTTTTAGAGTTAGACTCTCTTTTAATAATCTTGTAATAGATTAGTTATTTTATTTTAGTTACTTATATTTTACTAGAACAATTTATTCTTCCGCTTAAGTTTTGACCATTGTTATCCACTCCCGTAGAAATATGGGGTGAAGGTTGCGATTTAAGCCCGAAAATCACAGAATAGAGAATTTCCGGTTTGGGTCGTGACAGTGGTGCCCACTGCTTTCTGTAGACTCTTTTGAAACCGAGATAGAAAGTGTGAATCTTTATCAGAGACGATAGTGATCGGTACCCTGTGAAGTCTCACGATCTCCTTGACGTACAGCTTTGCCAAATCTTGAGTAGTAGCAGTCATGCGAGTCGGGATGAAGCGTGTGGATTTGGTAAGGCGATCGACGATGAGCCATAGCATGTCCTAACCCAATCGAGTCTGCCGCAATCCCACAATGAAGTCCATGGAAATGTGCTCCCATCTCCATTCTCTGACCGATAGCGGCTGAAGTGTACCTCTTGGTTTCTAGTGCTCTGCCTGGACCTGTTGGCACACAACACAATATGTGGAGAATTTGGCGATGTCTGCTTTCATCTTCCTCCACCAGTAGTATCTCTTCAGGTCCTTTTACATCTTGGTGTTGCCCGGGTGGATCGAATAGCGTGATTTATGAGCCTCTCTCAAAATCTCGTTCTTCAACTCTTCATCGTCGAGTACTCACAATCTGCCTTGCATTCTGACGCTGCCATCCTCTTCAATAGACCAAACCGGCTTCCGGTTGTCCTTGGCCAATCCTTGTAGTCACTCATCATTTCTTTGTGCTTCTATGACTCTGTCCTTCAGGTTCAGCTCGATGACGAGGGTGAACAATATTGCTCTACCTTTACGGATATCCATTCTGGCTCCTACATCTGATAAGGCTTCAAGTAGATTCCACTCGTGGATCATTAGGTGTGCCAGTAGACTCCTCGGTTTTCTACTTAACGCGTCGGCTACCACGTTCTCCTTTCCCAGATGATACTGTAGTGTGAAATCGTAGTCGTTCACTAGCTCCATCTGCCTACGCTGTCTCAGATTCAACTCCTTCTGTGAAAAGAGGTACTTCAAACTCTTGTGATCCGAGAACACTTCGAACGCCTCGCCATAAAGGTGGTGTCTCCAGATCTTAAGAGCGAAGACCACGGTAACCAGTTCTAAATCTTGTGTAGGGTAGTTCTTCTCGTAGATCTTCAACTGTCTGGATGCATAAGCTATAACCTTCTGCTCCTGCCTGAGCACACAACCCAAACCCAAAAGAGACGCGTCAGTGTAAATCTCGAAAGGAACTCCACTCCGTGGAAGTGTCAGAATCGGTGCGGTAGTCAATCACTTCTTCAGTTCTCAAAAAGCATTCTCACACTCCTCGGTTCACTGATACTTGATGTCCTTTCTTGTGAGTCTGGTGAGAGGAACTGCAATGCGGGCGAAGCCTTCGATGAAGCGTCGATAATAACTTGCTATCCCCAAGAAGATACGAATCTCAATCACATTCTTGGGTCTCTCTCAATCGATCATTGTTTCTACCTTAGCGGGATCCACTGATATACCTTCTTTGGAGACGACGTGTCCCAAGAACTTCATTTCCTCCTGCCAGAAGTCGCACTTGCTGAACTTGGCATACAATTGGTTGTCCTCTAGAGATTGCAAGGTGATCCGAAGATGGTCTTCTTATTCCTCCCAAGTCTTCGAGTAGATAAGAATGTCGTCGACAAAAACCACCACGAACTGATCAAGGTAGGGTCTAAACACACGGTGCATTAGGTCCATGAATGCGGCCGGGGCGTTCGTCAGACCAAACGGCATGACCACGAACTTGAAGTGCCCATAGCGGGTCCTGAATGTAGACTTCAAAATGTCGCTCTCCTTGATCCGTAGTTGATGGTAGCCTGTCCTCAGGTCAATCTTGGAAAAGTATCTAGCCCCCTTGAGTTGGTCGAACAATTCTTCAATCCTCGGTAGTGAGTACTTGTTCTTGACCGTGACTTGGTTCAATCGGCAGTAATCCACAAACAGTCTCAAGGATCCATCCTTCTCCTTGACAAACAGAACTGGGGCTCCCCATGGCGAAGAACTCAGGCGTATGAATCCTAATCGCAACAAATCATCTAACTGAAGCTTGAGCTTTCTCAACTCTGAAGGTGCCATTCTGTAAGCAGGCAAGGCAATAGGATTTCCTCCCTGCACTAGGTCGATGGAAAATTCCACTTCCCTCAGGGATGTCTTGAAAGACATTCCTGAACTGACAAACAACAGGAATGTTCTCAAAACCGAGCTTCCTTTCTATGGACCGCAAGTCGAGTACGGCTAGCTGATCATACATGTCCGATCGAAGCCCCTTGACTCTAACAGGTAGTCCTCCAGGAGTCACAAGGGTTACAACTCTACTATGACAATCAATCAAAACTCGGTATGCTGCTAGCCAGTCCATACCCAGAATAACATCATATCTACTCATGTTCAAAACAATCAAATCAATCGCGGTTTCATTCTCTCCCACAGAAATGGGACAAGACTTACACACCCTATCCAAAGAAGTGGGACCTCCCACTGGGTTCTTTACAGTCAAACTAGGGCTCAAGGTATTACATCTCAATCCCAATAAACTAGCAAATTCAAGAGATATGAAAGAGTGTGATGCACCAGTGTCGAAAAGTGCAAGTGCATGAGTCGAGAAAAGCGGTAAGTTACCTTCCATCACGCCTCTTGGCGGCTTGTGTTCTCTTGCTTCGTCATCAAGTGGTATCACTGGCGGTGCTACGGCATGTAACCGGCCTTGTGGGGGTGGTAGGTCCATTGGGGCTGCTACTGGTACTGCTGCTGTGGTTGGCGGGGCGGTGCTACAGGTCCCGACCCTCTGTGTTGAAACAACTGCTGTGGAGTTGGTCGGTGCTGATGTGACTATGGTCTAGTCTGGGGCTGAGCATAGTGTGGCCTAGGAACCATCTGCGGTGCCGTCGTAGGTCGAGGCTGGAAGTCCTGTTGTCAAGTCGCCTCGATCCTAGGTGGTACCCGGCACGCCTTCTGGAACTGCCCCACTTGACCACAATTGAAATAGTGCGGAGGGCGGGTGGGATCAGTATACGACGATCGATGTCGATACTCCGGCGTCCGACTCCTCTTGCCCCTTTTCTTCAGGTTGCCCTTCTTGTTTCCCTCTTAGGGTACACGACCACTCTGTTATTTCTCCTTGTTCTCCTTCCTCTGTTGTTCACGGGTCTTCATGAACTCGGCGTTATTCCTCTCCACCTTGCATGCGACATTGACCACGTCATAGTACCGTGCAAAGTTCTGAACAACCAGCTTCTCCTTGATGTTCCCTCATAGTCCATTCTCAAATAGATGTGCCTTCTTATCCTTCGTATCAATGGAATACGGAGCAAACTGCAACAATTTCGTGAACTTGGCCTCGTATTCTGTCACCGTCATTGTCCCTTGTTCCAATCTCATGAACTCAATCTCCATTTCTTTCCTAATACTCCTAGGAAAGTACTTCTCCAAAAACATCGTCTTAAACCTGCTCCAGAATATCTCTTCCTCCTCTATAATTGTCAAGGATGACTTCCACCATCGCCGGGCTTCGCCCTCTAACATGAAGACGGCGAGCCTCACTCGGTCTACATCCTCGCACTAGAGAGCCTCGAAGATGTGCTCCAACTGGTCAAGCCACTACTACGCCTCTGAGGGCTCTGTGGTGCCCTTGAACATCGCGGGTCCTAATCTCTTGAACCACTCCAAGAGCTTATTAGCCGGATTCTCAATAGGTGGAGACATCTGCTGGTACTGCCCCTGCCTCATCATATCAGCCATGTCCTCAAGGGCCAAGTACACCCCGACCAGATGGGGGTCCCGCTCTTCTTGGGCTCCGGGTGTGCCCTCTCCAACTGCTCCACCACTTCTCTTTCCCACCAAACTGAACCACACAACAAGGTGAGCAGATGACTTGAGAATACAATCCGCATTTATTCTCAATACTATGTGCAAAGAGGCAAAGACATCAAAATGCACATGCAACAACCTCGATATCACAAAAATCTACCAATACTCGACACAACCACACTTCTATTCTAAAATCTATCTAAGGAACTTTCGCTCTGATACCACTTTGTCATGACCCGAATTCTAGAGTATGACCCACACGCACGTGAGCATAGCTCTAGGATTCCAAGCTGGACTCTCACCCTCCTATCCTCCAAATGCATGCTCAACAAGGAGGGTGGAAACCCCAACAACAACAGAGAATCCAAAATATAGTAGGATCTGCAATGGAAGTTAAATCATCCATCATGAAAATACATCATCTAATCAAGTTTGACTGAACCACAATCTAATGTGATCCTCACGCTTCAAAAGGATGTACAGGCGAGGGAGCACACCAATCCCTAAACACAAAAACATAGGGGACAACCCAACAACATAAGGTAAACAAATTGTAATGGAGTCAACACGCCCCCACTCACAACCTCTCCCAAATACATATAGACCAAGTATGAATATAAGCAAAAAGAATCTATCTCCAAGCTCATGATCTCCATGTCCATATCAGCACCCCCTATCATAGTCTTGATCCCGCCTATAGTGCTCGCCTGAAATGTTAGGAGCCAAGAAGGCTTGAGCTACGCGCTCAGCAAATGTCATGTACAAATGCAATGTAATTAATCGGGAGAACTGTGTATGCATGGGATGCCATGATCAATGCAGGGTTAATTCATTTACGTGCAATGACATGAGCAGTTCTATATTGACCCAAAAAGATGGTTCGTACAATCACGTGAATGCATATGCATGCCGTTGATATTGTGATGTGGTATGCCCACGCCAGATCCAGATTGCAACACCATGTGTCATGCTCATGGATCCATGGCCCCTTTCTGGCTAAAGATGCCTCGCAAATTCTGTGTATACAGCACAGACTCACAACCTTTGGGAATTCATGCCCCGCCTTTATTTCTATCGGGGACTCCACCATCTAAACAGGATGGTCAAATGGCATCACCTTCGTGAACCTCCCTCCATGGCGCAATACCCACTCATAACTACCAATCGGATTACCCTCTATATATAAGATATATATATATAGGTATCCTTGGACTCTTGGGGTAGCTAATCCCTCACCATTAAATCACTTTGATTTATACAAAGATAGTCCCATCGGGACACCAGAGATCGTGTTTCTCATTGGGAACTCATCACGGAGCCCAAGTATCCTCTCGTTACCCCTTGGTCCTTCTTAAAAGAACTAAGGTAGTCTGTGGTCCAAGTTCTCACAAGGACTGTTCATGCATGCATGACCATTAGATGTATGACAATAGCAATCAACTACATGTATGCACAATCATAATCAACATCAATAAGCATGCTTTGTTCATTCATTAATGTGAAATAAATGCTCAATAAAACACAACACAATCATAGGCAACTCTGGGTATGAATCCTCTATCAAACCCCTTATAATTCTCTGTCAAACCCCTCCGTCGGCAGGTCCCGTTGGTGGACCGTCGTACCCGCTCGACAGGGTCCAAAACATCCGTCGGTGGGTGTCGTCGGTGCCATCGACGACCCACCGACCAATCCATGGTAATTATTCACTTCGGCGTGTCCGTCGGTGCCAACGACAAATCCATCTATGCTCGTCGGCGAGTGTCATCGGTGCCACCGACCAAAACCACCCAAAAGTGAAGGTTCTGTCGACGGACCGACTTACCCACCAACAGGGTCACACTGAGCCTTGTTTTGTCGGTGGATTAGTCAGTGCCACCGACCATCCACTGGCGGTCCATAACTGAGTTTGATCCGTTGGCGGACCGACTTACCCACCGACAGGGAATGCCTTTCCCCAAATTTCGTCGGCGGGTCCGTTGGCATACTGATGGACTCACCGACGTGTCGATTTTTTTGGTTTTTGCCCAGATTCGACCCATCTCTTATGTTCTCCAAAACCTATCACCTAGGTTCATATTTTTTGGGAAAAATCGGCCTAAAGGAAGATGAATGACATGAGAAACATTTCGGTAGAAATGATCAATCAAACATTCAAGATTTGAGACAAGAATCAATGAAAATCACCAAGCAAGCATACGGGACAATAAAATTAACCTAGAACTTGTAATCTCCTCATCCAACATTCCAAACGTGAATATAATACCAGAAATCAATGCTCATCATCACACAACCATCAACAACTCTCATAAGATTCATTTACTTTCAATGAATCAAAGAAATCCCAATAAATAAATAAGAAATGTACACAATACATTTACCTTATGAGCAAACCTTGTTCTTAAACAAAAATCTGAGTTGAAGAAGCTTGAGAATCCCTTGCTAGCCTTGTTCCTCTTCTTCTCTTCCTTGGAGCTCTCTTTCCTCCTTCTCAACAAGAGTCAAAATGAAGCTAGGGTTAGACAACCCTAGTCTAAAACTCTATTCTCAAGCAAAGATAAATCTCAGCCACACACTTTCCCTTGGATGGGAGAATGAATCTCAACCATCCAAGTTCATTAAAGAGTTAAGGCTATAGTGTTTGGCAGGAGTACACTACAAGTGTACCCAAGGGCTAGCCTCTAAATTGACCAAATAGCCACAAGAACCCAAAAATTATAGAAATGCCCCGAAGAGGAAAGAATGCAAATTTGAGGGGTGTTACACAATGGGATGCTCAAATTCCCAAAAAAAGGAAAGGAAGTAATGGAGGTGGACGCCAACCCGTTTCCCAAAGGGGTATCCGTCAACGCAGTGGCCTCCAAAGTTGTCCGCTTAGAGATGAGTCTCAAAAGAGAAAATCCACAATCGACGAAGGAAACACTTTCCGGTTGAGGGAATGCAGTGAGACCGTCGCGAGCAGCTTACACTGAACCCAGGAAAACTGGAAGAGCAAGACTCTCCTATGTGACAGATGCCTCAGGGAGATCCGCCAATGAGTATGGCATTGTGTAGAGGACCGTGAAGAGCGATAGCCTCATCAACGACCATGGAACAAATGGTCAAGATGGGGGCATGAAGAAGCTCGGCCACGGAGGATGGTCTCACTTCCTTAACTTGGAAATCTCAATGGAGCCCCCAAATTTAAGCTGTAACTCTCACCCCATATCCCTATGGGAGTGGATGAGCAATACATTACCAAACCATTGAATAGTGTAAGATAATTATAAAATAAAGTTATGGAAAATAGTATTATTATGAATAATATCCAATTAAAAAAATTATTAATCAGAAAACAGTGAAAATAAAATATAACTTTAATTCTCATGCTTCAATCAAAACCCTATTAACAACCCAAATCTAATCCTAACTAAGATAAATCAATTAAAAACATAAAATCCAATAAGTCCTACTAAAAAGTCTACTAAAATCATCAAACAATATTCTAATTAAAATTAAGGTCTCCATCATCTTCTTGTCCTCCATCTTGATCCTCATAGTCCTTTTGTCTATCATCTATCGGTCCTGAAATATGTTGGTTAGAAAGCGTAAGCTACACTTAGCTTAGTAAATAAACGAATTAAACATCATTTAAGATTGAAGTAGGGAAAATGCCACTCTCCAATGGTAATCCATAGATAAAATAGATTGGTTAGTTTATGCAAATGATGATATGTGAATGATGTATAATGCAATATGATGTGATATAATGATAGTGCAATGAGACATGAATAATGTGATGTGCAATGCAAGTATGCTGGTTCAATTATTAATGAATGCAAAGCATGCTATACACCAAACAGGTATAATCACCACATGTGATATAAATACCATCATATGATATGCAAGTATGCTTGTTTTTTGGCATTAGATTAGTGTACGTTCACACCCGATCAAATCCTTGGCTAAACAAGATGAAAACCATCCCCCAAATACATGGCCAGAATTGGGGGTTATTTTATGTGCGCACCATAGTTTCTAAGGGCTCCGACCTAGAGGGCACAATTTCTTCACTTATTTCCGATCATGAGGACAAATCTCAGGGCTACATTGTAACAACACAAAAAATTAAGATAGAAAATTAATTTTTTTATAAGGGTACAATAGTAATTTAATAGGATTCTAAAATAAAGTATATCCTTAAACACTTACATAATAAATATATACTTACCTTAATCTATATTATTATATGAAGACCTTGTATGATCACACGTCAAAACATAATTTATTGTTTAAGGCTTAATTAATTAAGTATTGGGCTTAATTAATTAGTGTTGGGCTTAATTAAAAGGAATTGTGCTTATAAACTTTAATTGGGCTTAAGTGATTAAGTATGGGCTTTAATTAATTAATTAGCTTAATGGGTTTAAGTTGTACCTTATAGCCAAAACCCATAAATTAGAATTAAAACATAGAAAATTCGTTTTTAATTAATACCATATAGAAAACTTAAGTTAGAGTTCAATTAGGAGTCCCTAATAGCTTAATATTGAAGTATGCTAGTTGTATTAGAACTCTAGGTAATTTCTAACACCTAAACTTATAAAAATAAGACTTTAAGACCAATCTAAACCTAGGAAAACAATAAGAAACATGGGAAGACCTTGAGAGAGGAGATTTAACACATCAAAACATTAGAAGCTTAGAAGAGCAAGAAAGAACAAGAACAACATCAAGATTCTACAATTCCGGTGAGTTTTCCTTTAGTGTCTTGGGTATTTACTTCTACCTAATGTGATATCATGGGGAATTATTTGTTTTTATTATGCATAACCCTTCCCCATGATCCTAATACTAAAACCCATAAGTAAAGATCCATAAAGATAGTTTAATTGTCACCATGCGTTAAGAAAGGAAGAACTAAAACTGGAAAATTATATAGATTGGAACAATCGATTAAATAACCTTTTTTATTTTATATTTTTCTCAGATACCCCTCTTCATTAGGAATACATAAAAACAAGTTTAAGGTGATTCCGATATGTATTTAGAAAGTTATGACCAAATTACCGACTGCATGTCAAATATGGAAAACCGTGAAGGTAGTTGCCCAAGCGCGCAGCTTACAACACCCTTGCCGTCCGCACGTGCACGTGGCATGCCTCTCCCCTGTCGATAGCACGCGTCAGCTGCTAACAGCTTGCCTGCACACCCCTAAGGCCTACTTAGGGCTTATATTTGATCCCTTTGACACCTAGATCGCTTGGACACCTATTTTAATGTAAATTTAGATGTGATTGATGAGTTTTGAGGATAGTTAGGATAATATTACATGTTGGACTTACCTAAACTCTATACTTAAACCTATTAAATCTTTAACCCTAGGATGTCTACATGAAAACCCTTTGTATGTACCATAGACCAGCCTGACCGGTGTGCCGGGACCCTACCGGTACCCTGCCGGTTGAGCTGCCCATGCACTACACTCTAGCTAAACCCCACCGGTGTACTGAAAATCCTGCCGGTAACCCGCTGGTTGGCCACGTTGATTCTAAATTGATAATTTAAGACCTTAATCACCCTTGACCTGATAAACCTAATCTAATTGACTTCTATCTAATACAAATTAATGAGCCTATTAAACACTCCTAATGACATGAAATCCCTACAGACCTAATGATATGAGTTATGTACACGTTGGCTTGATAATTGATCCTATGAACTGTTGTGTGAGCCACCTATGTGATTGCATAATTATTGAATTACATTAAGACCTTGATTCTGTGAACATCTCATGCTTAACATTCCATAAGACTTATAATATTTAATTATACTATGTATAACATCATCATCACATTGGTTGTGCATCAAACTATATATGTGTATATTATGTGATTATATTAATCTAGTATTATGAGATTGTGCTCATGTCTATGCTGTTTGAATATGTGTCTATGAATTCATTGTGTGTGTACTGCATTAATAAAACATATCTGAATCAATGAGCTGCATATGAAATCCTCGCCGGGAAGGCTTTTTGATCGATATCCTATTATCAAGGATATTTTCTAGACTCAAGACAGGCTACACTATTATTTGGTCCAATGAGGGACTTATTATTATTTGTTTTCACCCAAGGTGAGAGGTATGTGACTCAAAATACTTGTGGTAAGATGAAGGGATTTGGGATCGGCCTTATATGGGGGTCCCAATCTGAATCATAAGAGTCACCCCTTTGGTATTCGGGTAATTCACTTCTCACTGAGGTTAGTTCATATTTTTGACGCCCTGGTTTTATTTATACCCATGATCGCAAATAAGTGGGAGAATTGTGCCCTCTTGGTTGAAGCCCCTTAAAACTATGATGCGCACATTGAATATCTTACTTGAGAGTGGCATTGTATGGGGGGATGGTTCGCTAAGACATCTTGCTTAAGTAATAGATTGGTCTAGTGTGGGACTTGAACTATTTGAATACCAAACATCATGCATACTGCATAATCATGTGATTGTTGATATTATTGATGTTATCTTGTGTATGATGCACTTGATATGATTATCATATAGAATTAGGCATATAGTATGAGTATATGACCATTTGATATCCTTATGATACAGACCAAAGTGAGGTTTGGATGAGAGAATATTATTGCTGTTTTTATCATGATTATCATCATACAAATCCAGATTTCATTATCATCTTATTATCATATCATTATTATATATATTTCCAGATTTATCATCCTTATATCACATTATATTATATATTTTTGTAGCATTAGTCGTTGAGAAATACCTTGCTTAAAGGTCTATTAACACGAGCTTTGGCTTACGGATATTTCATTATGTTTTTCAGGCAACTTAAACAAGATAGATCACAAATGAGAGCTGTGGGAAATGGGATGAAAAAATATAATATTAGGGATAAATTGATGTACTAGATTTAGTTTGATTATTTTCCAGATTTGTAATATTAAAGAACAATGTAATTATTACCTTATATTTTATTAGAACTGTTATATATGACTTCCACTTATGTCTCTATATGTAGTGACCCGTGTCCTTAAGTTATAATTAATATTATTTAATTATAATTAAGGAAAGTAATCTTTGTGGAAGATTAGGAAAGACTGTGTCTATTTAACTAAATTAGTACTTATTTGTAATTATAAAATAAGTTAGGGTTCATTGTGTAATATTAGCAACAATGGGGTCACTTAAGTGATTTAAAAACCTTATGGAGGCTAGAGTTTGAAGATGACGTTTTAAGCCTAGGGGATGGAGGTGCCATTTAATTTAGTCATTAGTGTTAGATTAGTCTTTCACCTGGGGAATTGAATTAGGAAATTATGGGTAGACATAGGAGGGACACATGTAAGCGTGGGAAGGTTCCTTAACCTATTCTCTTGCTTAGTGTGCAGGATCATGTGAGAGTAGAGAGAGAGAAACTGTCTTTGGGATTCACACGTCCAAAACAAAAGAAGAAGAAAGAGGAAGAAGAAGAAGGAAGGGGAAGCTTGGTGATTTGCTAGTGCTGAAAAACTTGGAGAGATAAGGATCTAAGGAAGAAAAAGGTAGGGATCATCCGGAGTTCTTACAATAGTTGTTGTCATAAGATTATAATGATTCTCTAGGTATAGGCATCTAGAATCACTAATATTGCATGTTGATGTGTATTAATCCACGCTTATGCTGAGTTTTAGTTCTTGATATGAGTCTATGAAATTGTATGCTTGGATCATGATATTTATGTTAAAACTCACATGTATAATCATAGTTTAATTCTTAGTTTAGTTTTGTGATGTGATGAATTGATGTTTAGTAGTATATTTAATGTTTGGTATGTGAAGAAGTACGAAATTTAAGGTTATGAGAAGTTGTACACAGAACCCTAGGAATTCTGGAAACATTTTGGGTAACAAACAATAGACTTCTAGGTCACACCGAGACTTCATATGGACTTAGATAATTTATTTAGTAATTTTCTGTGATTCCCCTTTGAGTTAAGAACATAACGCAACAAGTTTTAAATGATTCTGACATGTATAGAATTAGTTATGATCAAAATACTGAACTGATGTCGAAGCTGAAAACAGGTCTCGGTACATTCCGAGTACCTACCAAGACATCTACCGAAAATAACAAAGTTTCTGCCACATCTACCGAGACTCGGTACATACCGAGACTCCTACCGAACCTAAAATATTTTTATGATATTTTAAAGGATTCCCCATCCAGTTAGGAATACAATGGTTCTAGTTTGAGGTCAATCGGATGTGTATAAAAATAGATATGATTTAATTACCAAAGGGAGGTCAAACTAAAGATTAAGCCTTCGACAGGTATCTCGGTACATACCGAACACCTACCGAGCTCTAAATGGAATAAAAATTCATGGAAAATTCCATGAGACCAATTCTAACATGTGTGTTCCCTTAGTTTGTGTGCATAATACCTATATAAGGTTTTTTTCAACAAAGTGTGTGAAATACTTAGTTTAACAGTATAGCTTGACAGTCTATAGGGTGATTTAGCATGTGAATGTATGTTGACTCGTGTTTGATTCTAAGGATTTTAAATCCTAGATACTGATGTGTGTTAGGTTGTTTGAGGCATCCATATTATGTGAAAGCCTAGGTGAAAACCAAGTTATGGGTCGAATTGTATGTTCGGTAGATCCTCGGTACATACCGAGGCATCAACCGAGACCCTTGGTGGATCATTCGGTACATACCGAACCATCTACCGAGAGTCATCAAACTCTTGGGCACATCGACCGAAGCTCGGTACATACCGAGGCATCGATCGAAGCTTTCAGTAGGATCCTCGGTACATACCAAGCATCTACCGAAGTGCAAACGACTTCAAATTTTAAGGGAAGATCCCTAAATGAGTTGTACACATGCCTGTGTAGTTAGTTTGTGTGCAAAAGATGTGGTTATGGTCGAATATTAAAAAGTGTACAATAAGGTTTGAAATTCAGGAAAATATGATAGTTGTAATGGCCTAAACCAATTAAGAGGAAATTAATTATGTTTAAAACCTTAAAATGAACTTATTGAACCACTTGATCGCTAATCGGGATTGATCCGACCATACGATCAAACTTGATGTGATTTTTGGGTATTACTGCTATGTATAGTAGTCTAACCCTTCTATGTTGAGAGAATGACAAAGTTGTAATTTTTGTTCTTTGATGATGTGTATGGCTAGGATTGTAGTGGTTAGGGTTGTGTGGCTTAGATCTAAGCTAGTGTATTGTTTGTCTTTAGGGGTGTGAGGTGTAAGGTGAGGATTAGAGTGGGTGTGAACGTGTGGTGTAGATTTGAGTGGTTGGGGTGATTAGATTGGATGGCTAGGATGAGAGTGGTTAAGATTAGATGGCTAGGATTA
>JAUPMG010039836.1:0-14302 GCA_031762675.1 Pachysandra terminalis | reverse complement strand
TTTCGGTTGCTTAAATATCTGTCGTGCTTGAACAGCTCCAGTGATGATGAGCATGTGGTTCCTGCGGATCAGGAGGGTCAGCCTTTTCTTAGAGAGCAGAAAAGGTAAATGTTTTTCATAGTAAATTTTTCTGTTTTTGCTATTCCATACAAACATTTCCACTTGCTTTTAGACATTAAGCAGTTTTTTAGTATTGGGTAAATTTCACAAACTTCCCATGAGGTTTGATGTAATTGCCAAATACCACGTCTGTCTTTTCCAAAAATACAAAACCATCCTTTCTATTTGTCAAACAAGACATTGACCACCCCTACATTAACATTCCGTATTAACCGTGTCAGAGATTCTTAATTAATATATGTTATAAAATATAGAATATTTTATACCCTTAAATAAATTAGTTGTATTTATGTTTTTTAAATTTATTTAAATTATTGATTAATCGTTTCATACTTGATTCATAATTTAAAAGGAAGCCCCGAATATATTTCTTTCACTCATTGTTTGAGCAGAAACCACAACAAGAGAATCGTGGTCATATCACGATTAGAGAACTGTTGTCTCCTCTAGTTGGATCGCTGTTATATTTGTCTTTCTTCCTTCATCTCAGTTAATTCAAGATGTTGTACTACCCTTTGCATCTCTGTTTCTGAATTTACAGGGAAGTCATCTACATATCTTCTGAAGAATCACTACTAAAGGAACTGACTAGAATCGCCATAAGCATGCTAGCAAACAAAAACTCTAGAAAAATCCAAACAAACAAAAAATGGAGAGGAGAAATGGTGATGCAAGAAAGAGAGAGAGAGAGAGAGAGAGAGAGAGAGAGAGAGAGAACGTGAATGTTAGGGCTTTCTTTGGAATTATTAAGTAAATAAAATCAATTAATTAACAACTTCTTTGGTAAAAAAATTGAGAGAGAGAGAGAGAGAGGAGTTTGTGAGAAAAGAACGTGAATGTTAGGGCTTTATTTGGAATTATTTAGTAAATAAAATCAATTAATTAATGACTTCTTTGGTAAAAAAATTCTTCAAAGAAAATGTAGAAAATTATGCATTTTTGTTCTATCACAATCATATGAGCGTGTACTTAAGGCTTGTGCATCTGATCATGGTCTCCTTGTTGAAAAAACTTAGCCATGACAATCCCATACAGGGCAAAATCTACATATTTCAATACAAAACCAAACAGTTCGCATTGTCTATGATATAGACCTAGTTTCTCCAAACTGTTACATCTTCTAGACCAACATTAGAACAGTATTTTGCATTCTTAAGAGTTATAGGTGTCAATTACCGCCAAAGCGGTAACCCAGGGTTTATCAGAGTGGACCTTAGTTGATGGTTGATCCATGATAAAGATGCTGCTGTTCTGATCATATTCTCTGGTTGCAAGGGAACTGATGACTTTTTGGACCGTTCGTTATTGGCATGGTTCAAAATATCGTATCATATCACCCGATACGGGCGATACGTATCGTGTATTGACCAGGTCGATACGATACCTTCCTGTAGGATAAGATACAAAGAAAAACAATCCGTATTGGTCGATACAGTTCGATAAATGAAAGTTATCAACTGTATCGCTCGATACGATACAGCCGATACAAGGATTTAAAAAGAAAAAAGAAAAAATAAACAGAATCAAAGGGAAAGAAGAGAAGACAGAGAGAGAGAGAGAGACTCAGAGAGAGAGAGAGATACATGGATTTAAAAAAAGAAGAACAGAACTGAATGGAGAGAGAGAGAGAGAGAGAGAGAGAGAGAGAGAGAGAGAGAGGTACCTACCTGGTGGCTGCGACGCTGTGTTGAGCTGCTCCTCCTCTTCTTCTTCTTCTCCGTTCCTCCCTTTCTTTTTTTTGCCTTTTTGTTCTGGTAAGAGTTGGCAACATTGGGCTTAAACAGCCCTTATATAAAAGGATAGGATTTGGTACACCGCCAGTGTACCGAATCCATATCTAATTAATCTAAACCTCTTTAAGAGATGATTTGGTACATCGGCAATGTACCAAATGCATATAGATTAGCCACTTAAGACTTTTTTTATATATTAATTTATATGTAGTTTAAATATATATGCAAATATTTAAGTTACAAATTTATATTTATAAATATTATAAATTTATATTATTATAAATATAAATATTGCATATAATCATATTTTAATTTTATGGTTTATAATATATGCAATATATTTATGACTTTTCTTTACACGTATTGAGGTTTTTATTCACTTTCCATGTGCCATGCCAGCGCGCGTAACGGTTGGCTTCTAAGTTAATATATATTGTATGTGTATCATATCAAAAACATGTTAATTTAGATTTTGACCTTATCTTTGCATAAAACTAGGTATTGGTTTATGTATCCACCGTATCCATGATTTTTACAGCGTATCCGTTTTCGGGCTGACTGATACGCTACCTCGATATGATATATTTTTTTTTTTTGATGAATAATCATCATTAAATATATCTCAGAAAAAAGAGTACAAAGATAACAGTAAAGAACTAGGACATCAAGATGAGAACCAAGGCTCAAACAAAAGAAAAAAATACAGAAAAGCAAAGAACAAAGACAAAGCTAGAAGGGAGCAACATCAGTAGGGAACTCCACGCAAAACAAATCACACTCCACTGCCTCTCCATTGCCAAACTGGTGGTCAATAAACTCTATCCCCCTCCACTGCTAACTCCAACGGGCCACGGTCTTTGATTCCTCTTCTTTTTCATACAAGAAATCCCAAAGGACCCAAACTCTTTCTGTTCGAGTTAGATATGAGAGTAGATTGATGATTCTCTTTCTCTAAAAGACAAAGAGATGAAGTGTGAGAAAATGATTGAAAAATTAATTAATAACATGAGTAGTTTTAATTCAAGAAAGATAAATACGAATTACAACTATATCTAAGGTTAAAAATAGTCTTTAAAAAATAATTTCCTTCACGGTTATGGCAGAATGATATCATAAGGGAGGTCAATGTCTAGCCAGATAAACAAGCGGGGATGATTTTGTACTTACAAAAGAGACAAAGGAGTGTTTGGGTATTATTATTATATCAAACCTCAAGGGAGGTTTGTGGAATTTACCCTTTTATATTACTCTATACACAGTACAAGTAAAACGGGTACTAAGAGAAAATGCAAGTGTACATGGTGTGGAATACTATTTCCAAAGTTCTAAAGACAGATGAATTAGACAATTTAAGGTCATGTATTCACATCAACAAGGAGCAGAGGGTTCTTGAATTCACTGAGTTCAAAAAGCTTGTGTTGTAGAACAGTTAAAGCAATAGTCTTACAGACATCCCCATTAACTTTACCTATGATTTGATCAACTGAATTGAGATGACCTATATATTTTTTGCAGACTCTGAGGTGTTTTTTCGAAATTAATATCTTTAACGTTATAGAGTATCCTTTTGCTTAAGACACTCGAGAAGTTTATGGAGAAGAAAAGAGATCGTCACATGGTTTCCATTAATCTAGAGTTTGCATTTGTGAAAGTATCTAGAGAGTTAATTTGGTGGGTTTTGAGTACAAAAGGAGTACCTCTTAGATGTATCGAGGTCATTGCAGACATGTATGAGGGAGTGTGATGGATAGTGAGACAAATGAGTTTTTATTATGATAGGCTTATACAATGGTTGGTCATGAGTCCTTATCTTTTTGCTTTAGTTATTATAATTGTTAGCTTATATTCAAGAGGAGATGCCTTGGTGTATGTTATTTGCAGATGATGTGGTTTTGGTGGACCAAACTAGAGACGAAATAAATACAAAACTAGAATTGTGGAGAGATGCCGCTTAAAAAAATAAAATAAAAATAAAAAAAAATTATGGAGATATACCTTGGAATTTAACTTTTGCACAATTGACAAAAAAGGTGAAACGACAAGAACCATGAGATATCTAAAAGCAATCACTTTCATTATCTTATATCAATTATCAATGAAGAGGGGGATATTGACAAGGTTGCACATAAAATTAGAGTTGGATGGCTGAAATGGAGAGGCAATCTTGAGTGTTACGTGATCAACATGTTTCACTCGAGGTAAAAGGAAAATTTTACAGGACAGCTATTGGGCTTGCTGTGATATATGGAGCAGAATAGTGGGTAACAAAGAGACAACATATCCATAGAATGAGCATTGCTGAGTTGAGAATGTTGAGATGGATGTGTGGGAAGACTAGGAAAGAAGGTGATAGGGGATACATAGGTGATAGGTGATAGGAAAGAGATAAGATAAATAAAGTAGTTTGATATGGTTTGACAATCTAAAGCAAAGATCTAGAGAGACACCTATAAGAAGGTGATAGGGGATACATATTGAAGAATTTCAGAGGGCAAGATAAAGATAAAAAAGGATCTGGACGGAGTCAGCCAGAAGGGATTTAAATATACACAATCTGACCAAAAATATGTTTTTGACAGATTGGGATGGCGGAACAGGATGCATGTTACCAAACCTAACTAATTGGGATAAGGCATTATGTTGTTGTTGTTGTTGTTAGTAATATCTTCAATATTTGACATAAATGCATCCTAGCATACAAATAAGGGTTTGAGGGTTTTTGATTTATTCTACTACAGCAAAGGAAAATGTAGGGTATACACTGATTATTGGACTGATAGAACTGGAAGATGATGTTTATTGTGATTAAAGGATTATTGGCTTGGTGAAAATGGGTTAAGAAACCAAGTTTATGGTATCAGCATTCAGATTCACTGATTTAGCAAGCTAGCATTATATAAATTATGCATCTTAAACTGTTTCACTGTTATCTTGAATTTATATTGGACATCCCCTTTTTTCCCTTTGCCATTTCTTGCACTGGCGAACTTGAAAGAAACCCTCTTATTGATCCATTTTCATTTAATAAAATGCAGACAAGAGGTTCTACTTCTGGGGAATGAGGTTGCATTTAATGAGGCCATTATAGAGGAGAGAGAACAAGGGATTTGGGATATACAAGAAGAAATTGGACAAACAAACGAGATATTTAGAGACCTTGCTGTCCTAGTGCATGAGCAAGGCGTGGTGATCGGTAAGATGCCAAAGGCCAAATTGAAAAATAATTTTTTCTTGTACATTGCACATATTCTTGCAAAGTCTGGACCTAATTCTAATTTTTTTTCCTTCGTGGTGATTTATTTTCTTATGACAGATGATATTCAATCAAATGTAGAAGTTTCATCTGCTGCAACTGTCCAAGCTAAAGTACAACTATCCAAAGCCTCCAAGAGTGTCAAGTCTAGATCATCATGGGTACGTAGTAGAAGAATATCAATATTCTTTTTACTTAAATATCAAGGAAATTTGAATCAGGTGCTGTCTCACTTAACTGTTTACCAAGTTGAGTTGGGCACTTATGATATGCTGGGTGATCGCTGCTAAATTGTTTCCATTGAAGAAAAAAATATTAGCAACAAAAAAACTGTAAGCAGTGAAACTAGGTAAAAATAAGTATTAACCCCCATTCATGCACCAATTCACATGCATATTGCTGGAAAACCTGAAGTGTGTGAATGCTTACTGTAATGGAGTGAATGTAGATGTGCAAGTTTGACAAGAAAATGAAAACTTAAAAGATTGATGTAAGCAGTGTACCATTTCGGAGGTGGGCGACACGAAACCATGGTATAAGTCATTTTACCCTGGTTTCGAAGACATGTCAGTGATATGGGGGAAAAAAATCAAATTTTTTTCGATATCTCCCCCATGTCTCTTGACATAGGCGACATGGGGGAAATTTTTCAATTTTTTTACACCGACATTTTCCCTTTTTTTACACCATGTTGCCAATGCCACCTGGTGACATGCCAGGCAACATCGACCTGGCGAACCTTGGATGTAAGATGGTGCATGCTTTCATGGAAGCACTATTTTGTAGCAGGGCACTCACAAATTAGATGCTGGATTCATCACAAAAAGAAAAGGACAAAGGAAAAAGAAAAAAAATGCTGGAAAATTTCTCAATCTATTTAATTAACAATTCCTTTTCCCAAGTCAACAACATGAATCCTTGTCTTGTGTTCCAAAGAAACCCCCAAGTTACATTCCTTGGAGGAAAGAAATGGTGATTCGAATGAAAAAAAGAAAGAGAGATGATGGTGATTTCTATACCTAATCTACATTGTACATTCACATTATGATATAAATAGAAAATCGTACACCCAATGGTTTTGATATAATGCATGGGACCTGTTTCTTATGACAATTGATGGTCTTGTTTTTGTTCTTTCTTCCTTTTTGAGTTTTAGTAGTAAACTCTAAATTTTGTATTGATCATATTCTCCCCGTTATGTTGACAGTGTTGGTGGGTGTTGGTAATTTTTGTATTGGTGCTGGCCATTGTTGTCGTTATCCTTATCATACAATAAGATACACTGATTATCCTTGACAAGTGTGACATGGCTTCGTTCTGAGATTCCAAGTTTCATCTTTCTGCTCTGTATAGCCCTTCAACTCATATTAGTTTTCCCAAGTGGTTGTGTATGTGCATGGTTCAATATTTTTTTACAGATACTGGAGCTGAGTTGCACTTTTTATGTAAATAATTTTGTGTGTGTGTATGTGTGTTTTTGTTTGGTTTGTATGATATCTATTGATACATGAGGCAATATATCCTCTCTCTCTCTCTCTCTCTCTCTCTCTCACACACACACACACACGCACACGCACGCACACACACACACTCTTTTATTTGGGCAAGGGGGGAGAACTTGTCATTCCTGTCTCAGTTGCCAAGAACCTAGGGTTCAAACTTCAAACCAGATATCTGATTTGTTATCAATGTCAGGAAATTACTTGCAGTGGCAATATACGATCATTTTCAGGTGAAGAGATAAAAAGAACATAATCTGTGAAATGAGTTAATAAGATGAAAATTACAAAAAATGCAGGAGTGAGTTATAACTTATCTGTAGTTCCCATAATCTGTCTTTCACATGCAGGATGGTTTATGCTGCTAGGCATGTGTTTAAATAAAGGGCATCTGTTCTATACTTTTAAGGGATGAGGATTGGTTTGTTTGAAAAGATTAGTTGCGCTTTCTACAGTATGTGGTAAGGGAGATTTCGTCTGGTATCCGGAAACTGCACTTGGAAATTAAAAAACAATGCCACGGTTGGAATTTATATAATTTCATATTCGAATCGAACCAAATTTTAACCGAGTCGAGTCTTTCAAAGCTTGACTCAAATTCGTTAAGATATTAAGCTTTTTTTTTTTATTCAAAGTTCAACTCGTGAGCCTAATTATAGAGCTTAAGCTCAACTCATATGAGCCGAGTGTATTTATTATGTACCCTCAACATTAGTGATCAGGCAAGCTAATTAATCTCATTAGACACGTGGTGCTATTTTAAAAGCGCGTGAGCACGTTTTTTGGGTATAACCTCATACATTGAATCATTCAATAAAGTTGTAGCTGTAAAGTAACTGTCTCTCACGTGTCAATTGTCAACAGTTGCTACACGTTGATTAGACCGCTTGGTGAAAATGTGATATTTGAATCAGTTCAAAGATATCTGACTGTCCTTATCACCTTCTTGAAGAAGCAACCTTTTGAAATTCCAGCTTATGGGAAAATGTCATGTGTCCACTCCAGCTTATGGGAAAACACTACGTGTCCCATATATGATAAGCACGAGCTAACTTTCTTCTTGAAATGTTCAAAAGGCTAAGAATTCATATGTTTGAGCCCTCGAAGGAATGAAGACTTCTTCTTTCATGCAAAGGACCTTCATTCTTTCAAAGGATAGATACATGGGCATACTACACCTAATGAACTTCTCAAACATATGAATTCTCAAATAAAACCTCGAAGTCACATCTATTCATTCTCTAGAACAAACTTTGGGTGATTTTATTGCATTACCTTTACATTTCAAAGGTGCTTTATTGGAAGAAAGATTTACAAATGAACTTTTTATGCCTTCTAACTCAAAAGTTGTTATTGGATTATATCCATAGGCTTCGAAGGACCATTTATTATGTTTTTTCTTAAGAGAATCACGAAACATGTATATTTCTCCTGCTAAAGAGGACTCGAAGCCAAACTTAAAGGCTAACTACCTCCAGATGGTGAATTCGAAGGAGGTATATTTTCTCTTACTCAAAGTGAATTCGAAGGAGGTATATTTCTTCCTCCTAAGACAAATTCGAGGCTAATCACCCTGAGATAGTCAATTCGTCAAAGGGCCTGTCACCCTAAAAAAGATAGAATTTTGTCCTCCTCAGAGGACAAAGATTTAGATTTACCCCCTCGAATGCACTCTTTTATGCATTCGAATCACAAACTAGGACTCGAAATCCCTCTTATTCATTCTTATGAATTGACTTCGAGTTATACATTGAATTTATTTCACTTCTAAAGGCAAATCCTCAGTGGAAAAGACTTCAAAAGTCAAATTCACGCCATCTCCAGAAGTATTTCCTGCAGACAGGTTTTCTACGAACTTTGAGAAACGTCATCTCATTTCACTTGGAAGGAATTCACAAGGGAAAATATTTACTTCTGATTTCATTAAAATCAAATGCACTCGAATTGGTTACTATAGTTATGAACCTTAAGGGATCTCAAGATAAACTCTTTCTTACAGGGACAATTGATCATGAAAACGAGTTCCCTGATGAGAAACTCAATTCGAGTTCTCTATATGGATAATTCGAGAATACATTGGTCACCTTGTAAGTATACAATTATTTTTTGTTTCCTTCGAAGTAAGATAGCCACCAAAAGGAATTCCTTCGAAATATACGAATTCAGAAAGTATTTATGACATTGAAATGATTTCTTAAAGTTGATTGAGACAGATTTTTCAGAATGGACAGCATCAGCTACTTATAATATCTGTTGTATAACTTATCTAAATGAGGATTTGTTTTATCTGGAATGATAGCAAGAATGGTGACGTTGCTTTTAGATTTATATTGCATGTAATATGTGTCATTTAATGTGTGCTCCTCAAGATCTAAAGCAATCTATCACAGAGCAAGTTTTGAAGATTCGTATGACTCATCCCTCTCTTTGGAAATTACTTAGACGTATTGAAATACATGTGACATTTAGGATATGTTTTATGCATGTGGATATTTATAAGCTCCTCTGTGAACACTTGACTAATTGTCATTTGTCCTATTTTGGGAGGCCAAATTCCTTATAAATAGCAGAATATTTCCTTCATTAAAAGCGGATTCTGAAAATTGGAAGAATCTGAGAGTTAAGAGATAGAAGACATTAGTGAGTTAAGGCTCTGAGAGAGAAAGGGGATAATCAGTCATTCGAATTCTTTGAGATTTTCTTGCTCTGAGATATGCATTCGAACTGACCTTTCAATTATTGCAATATTCTCTTTCCCCATTGTCTCTTCTCTTTGTCTTATTCACAGATAACGTTTGGAAAGGAACGCTCTTGGCAGAAAGGCTGCGCGACAGTTTAGGCCGTTTTGAGACAGGCTCTATCTACCTATTTCTCTGAAAAGCTGGTTGTATTGGTTCATTTGTATTAGTTGTAAAGTTTTTTCTAATATATTTGGTCTTTTACAAACTCGTCATCACCAACATCATTCAAAATAGGAGGTTTATTTTGGAGGCATTGGTCCCACCAGTTATGCATTCGTATCGTTTACATGTCCAATGCTAAATCCTGTCCTATATCGTTTACATGTCCTATGCGAAATAGTGTTATGTATATAACAAATACCTAGTCTGGACATAAACTCATTGGTGCACAAGATTTAAAAATACCCAATCATGAACCCAATGGTCAGGTTCAAGTGGTGCCTCATGAAGTACCAGGTCTGGGGTTCGATTCCTACCATAGGTTGTTTTCACTTGGGGCCACTGGAGGCTTACCTGGTCGTTAATTTCAAGGCTCTACAGATTAGTTATGGTGTGCGCAAGCTGGCCCAAACACCCTGATTATCAAAAAAAATACCCAATCATGTACAGTCTTATTCCAAATGCTTGTACGACATACTTGTCCCAAGGTTGGTGCCTGACAACCAATGTGTATTTTTGAAAGGGATATTTCTTTTACTAAATACTCACGAAGTATCAGGTCTAGGGTTCAATTCTACTGGGCCGTTTCACTCGGGGCTATTGGAGGTTTACTTGGTCATTAACTTCAGGGCTCTAGAGATTAGCCGTGGTGGGGCGGAAGCTGGTCCGGACCGGTTGTAATAAAAAAATATTTTATTTTATTTACTTATCTATTATTTATTATTATTATTTTTTTCCTGGAGACACGGTTACGAGTTCGAAAAGTGGGACAACCGAACCCTAAAAAGAAAATAAAAGAGTGGTATAGTGATGGAAGAGATTCTCTTCATCTTATATATTCTTTTTTGGGAAAAATCTTATGTTTTCTTGTTAATAACGTGTCTGTATAACTATCTTGAAGAGGTGTAGGCTGAGCAGTCTCCGAATCTTCAGAGTGGCTGATGGCAAGGATTCTTCGAAGCGCTTCTTCCATTAAACGCTTTTTCTTTGCAGCAGAGGTTCTTCTAATGCTTCTTCTCGTTATGTGATCAATTTCTTTTTTTTTTTTTTCTGTTTGATAAAATCATTTTGCTTCTGAAAATTTTCTTCCTTTCTACTTTGTATAAATTGTACGTGAGTTTCGACATGTTTGCGTTGTTGGGTTTGTTTGTCGTACACCAACAGTGTTTTTGTGAAGTATGTTTACTTCCCGGGATTTTTTTTTCTTTAATTCCATTTTGTTGTTTGACTGCTCAGAATTTCATGTCTTACGCGTTTCTATATGTTTTGTACACTCTTTGTTTTCTGGCTAGAAAAATATGTAAGATTGGGTTCTGTGGAAGTATGTAACGGAGAAAATTTTGCTGGTATGTTATATTCATTCATGGAAGTTACTCTTCTTTTTCTTTCTGCTTTCTCTTTGGCAGGATTACAGACAAGGGATTTATCAAGGGATTCTTGGGACATCTTCCTGCTTTTGTAACTTTTCTTCAAAAGGTACTTAAAGTTTTTGGACATTCTTTGCTTGTTATGTTTGACGTTCTCATATTATGCTCAAGGAGTACAATATGGCATCCATTTCTTCTGCAGTTAAAATCAGAAGTTCTAGTTGTTCTGAATATGACCTTTTAGTTTATGCACTTTTAGTTGAGATATAAATTGCCTAGGATCAAGCACTACGAAGGAATGCTGTTTTAACATTATGACTCAGAGCCTGAAAGTTATATTTGATAATAAACACTGATTCTGGAATGTCTAGATGCTTGAAAGAAAACTAAGAACGGGATCCCTAAACTTTTTTCTTTTTTCTTTTAATAAAAAAGGGGATCCACGAAATCTCCCAAGGGGATTTGCAGATAAAGTTAAAGGTTTTGATTATACAGATTATGCACTTTCAATTGAGCTATTACATGGTCTCCTCACTTGCCGCTTCTGCTTTCTGCGCCGTCGATGTTTCACTTGGTGTGAGCACTAGTACTAGCTGTCTTATGGTCTAAGCACCAAACTTGCTCAAGGCCAAATATTACTTCCCACAAATGTAACCTTTTTCTGTACTTGGTTAGTAAAGATAATAAATAATTAGTCATGTCGAACACCAAGACATCAAACCCCGATGTGTACCTGGTGAAAAAGGACATTGGGTAATTAGGATAAAGACTCACAGACAAGGATCCACATACATACATTTATGCATGCATACATACATACATACATGCATACATACATACATACATATATAATTATATAACAAATTAGATTTTTTATGCATCAAACATGATGATAAGCAAGCCATTATAATATGGAATAGACTGCTTGTATAAACACATTTTTTATGGTTGTGAAGAACACATATGCAATTCCTTTTGTTTACACTAGGGCTAACAGCCAATCAGATCTTTTATCATACCAGCAGGTAGAAGGAAGACTAAATCAGATGCGAGTGACTCTGGTGAAGAGAATATGTCTAAGAAAGATCTGGCCCTACAACAGGCCCTGGACCAGATCACTGCCTCATTTGGAAAGGGAGCAATAATGTGGCTTGGCCGGTCTGTTTCTCCTAGACATGTTCCTGTGGTGTCAACAGGATCTTTTGCTTTGGATATGGCATTGGGTATCGGTGGACTTCCCAAGGTAATCATAATAGGGATTCTTTTCTTTGTTGTTGTTGTTGACTGAAATATCCATTAAACTGTAATGTTGAAGTAAACTGAAAAATCTAGATTTTATTTTCTGTTTCATGATGCGTGGTAGTAACCTATTCATGTAATTGAGGGTGAAAAATAGGAGCTTTATTCCTGTTTGTCTTCCACTAGCAACCCCTGGTTCCTCATCAGGGCAGCCTCAAGGTGATCGTTGTTTTTAACATCTTAGGTATCTTCAGATTTAAATACACATAACCCGATCGGAGATATTGTTTTTGACAGATTGGGATGGCGCATTAGGATTCTTGTTGCCAACCTAACTAGTTGGGATAAGGGATTTTGTTGTTCTTGTAAATGTCTTGAGATTTAATAGCCTCAATAACAATAGTTGATACTAGCCTTATTATAGATAGCAAATTTGGATTGCGGTGCCCCTGTATGTTGCTTACTTCTTGATATTTGTCGGAATGCTTTTCTTTTTTTGCTGGTTTCTTAGCTTATTCGGTATTTGCAGGGACGTGTTGTGGAGATCTATGGTCCAGAGGCTTCAGGAAAAACAACTCTTGCTCTTCATGTAATTGCTGAAGCACAGAAGAATGGAGGTTATGCCTAGTAGTTCCTGTTCCTACTATCTATGATTTATGAAAAGTCAAAACATTAATAAATATTTTCCTCTAACTGCATTGATCATAATCATGCAGAAAAGATTGCGCTGATAATGTAAGACTACTATATATTCAATAGAGAATAGGAGAAGGATATACAAGAGTATCATAAGAAAGAGCACAAAAACTAGAAAAAGCTAAAAGTGATAACCCATCATAAAAACCAAACAGCACAATCTCTAGTCTCTCTACCCTCCAACCATTCCTAACATTTTGTCAAATGGCAATCGGACAAAAAAGGAGTCCCTACCAACCCCTCCTCGTGCAGGATTATAGGCCAAATCACTCGCCCCTCTTGGTGTATGAGAAAACAAGATGTCGAGACCTATAATCAGAGAACATACCTGATTTGCTCAATGTGCAAACCTCCACGGGAACGGCGTCGAGGAAGCAAACCATGTAACGACAATAGCCAAGGCTCCCTCTACCTCTCTAAACCCCAGCTGTTATTCAACCCCTAAGCCCTGTTCGGAGAGCAATAACTTCTATCTTAAGACCATCCCCTTTCCTGTCGGACCCGAAAAAGCTTGTGGACTATTTCCTCTATGCCATGAAAGAGTCCCCCCACACCCAACAGCTTTGGATTCCCAAATGAGCTACTACTTCGACTTTATTGTCCCTTCTCAAGGAGGTCTCCAAATTACCTGCTGCCCCTCCTTTCTTATAAAAGAAAAATCAACCGAGTCCCATCCTCTAATGCTCTCTGATAGCGTGAAATCCTTAAACTTTGCAGCCTGAGCCATGATCCGATCAATGACTGACTGGGTTCCTCCTCTCCTATCTTCAAAGATCTTCTAGTTCCTTGACCTCCCAAATAGCCCACAAGATGGCAAAGAAAGTTTCTTTATATAGTTATACCTTCTTAGTAAATCTGTTAGTATGTTTTAACTGATTATTGAACTATACAAAATAATGGCTGTGTTTTATTGAAGTAGATGTGGCAATTTGTAACCCTACCTGCCAACCTGCCCGCACTTTGACAAGTTTTGGTTGAGGTTTTACAAACACATTGGTAGCCGGTCCACCTGTTTACAACCCGTAAATAAACAGGTTGGATTAGGATTGGGCTTCTTGAGCCATTTGAGCTGCCTCAACCCATTTAACTCCTTTAATACATATATTCTATATATTAAAATGCATTGTTTATTATTGGTTATAAAAAAAAAATATTTACAATACTATATGGGAGATTAAACGGGTTACACGGGTTGAGGCAGATTGGTTTTGCAATTGTATTTTTCAACCTGTTAAATAAACAGGCGGGTTTGGGTTGAATATAAGCTCATTAATACCCTATACCAACCCGTCCCGAACCCACCCCATTGGCAACTCTAACGTTAAGGATGAAGAAATTTTTTATCTCCTTTACACTCCATGCACAAGGCTTGCCCCTCAATCCTTCTAACCAGCTCAGTTTGTCATTTACTAGAAAAATAATGATAATGGTGCAATCCTAGTATTTTCAGTTTGCCCATGAGTTGTTTTCTTTTTTGGGAGTTTTTTTTAATCAT
>JAUPMG010039835.1:5366-28278 GCA_031762675.1 Pachysandra terminalis | reverse complement strand
CCCCCCCCCCCCCCCCCCCCCCCCCCCCCCCCCCCCCCCCGCCCTCGGCGTCGGAGAAGACCACCTAAAAAACAACACAAAAGAAAGGTTCTGTTCTCGTCTCCCCTTCCCCGGGTGGTTTTTTTAGGCGTCCTTTCCGGCGAAGACCATCCCTCTCTCTTTGCAACCCCCTCTTACCCCTATTCTCTCTTCTCTCCCATCCCTTTTCTTCACCCCTTCTCTCTTCTCCAAACAGAGCACCGCAGAGGCTCTGTAGCTCCCCGTCTCACGCACATAGGTGGCGGTTCACCAACGGCAATCAACTTTTCTTTCGGCTGTATCCGTTCATTGGCTCCCTCGGTTCTCTCTCGTTCTTGTTCCTCCATCCTCTAAGCTGAGGATCAAAGGAAAACAAAGACCTACAAAGAATCTATATTTTAAAGTTTACAAAGAATCGTACAGGCAAGTTTTTTAAATATATTTTTTTACATTCTTTATTTATATAATTTTTGTCTTCTTTATTGATTTATTTGTTATTGGGATCTTTATGAACTTTTATTTGATGTTCTTTTAACATTGTTATTTATTATTTCTTATTATATTTTCTCTTGATTAGACTTTTGAATTCATATGTGGTTTTTGTGGTTTATTCATATGGCATGGTTTTAATGGTCTGATTTCATATTATGCTTTCAGCAACAAGGAGAGGAGGGAGAGTAGAGGGAGGGCAGGTGGTTGCAGAGGTTGCGTGTGGGAGGGGCAACGCCGGAAGAGAGAAAAGGGGTAGAGCCAGGGACGACTTCATCAAAGAAGACAGCAGCCGAAAAACAGGGGGAAGGCGTTCCTGATCCGCGAAAAACTAGAGCAAGAGGGAGGAGAGAGAGAGAGACCAAGAGACAGAGAGAGATCAAGGAAAACAAAGATCAACAAGAGGATTCATATTTTGGAAAATCTACAAAGCTCGAAAGTCTACAAGAAACAATACAGGTAAGTTTTTAAATATATATATGAATTTACATTTTGTTATTTATTTATGTAATTTTTCTTATTAAACTGTTAGTTAGTTGGTTTCTTTGTAAACTCATATTGGTTGGTTTCCTATGGAAGTATGTTAAGGTGAATAATGTGACTTATCTTTGCTTAATTGAAGATTAAATTTTTTTTAGGCTGTTTAGGATTTTAAGATATGCTGTTCTTTTTATTGTTTATTTTATTTCATGTATTTAATTTTAATATTTTAGGATTATTTTCATTTTTGTGAATTATTTTATTTTCTTTATTATTTATTATTTGTATATATTTTTAGCAGATTTCTAGATTTATTAGGGTTTTTATTTGGTCAATTATTTGAGAACTAGGTAACTGGTTGAACTGGGAGAGAATGGGTGCCTAACACCTTCCCACTCTCTTAACTAAACCTCCTGACCGAACTCTGGTTAAAACATTGCTTATTTGATTTTCGGTCTATTTTGTGATTAATTGACACAACATAGGTGACCGTTCACACCTTTAATCCAATGGATGGTGGCAACTCCATATTTACCCGATCGACCAAGGGTGATCACAGATATTACACATTCGAGAGATAAGCACTCTTATCTTTACTACAAAGTCTGAAAGGAATATCTAGTATAATAACTGAATATCTAAATTTTTTTTTTGGGGCGGGGGGGTTATCTACAAATAAATGAATATCTACATATCTACAAGGACTCTTACTTAATGATATTATTTTTTTCGTAATTCTACATCATCTAAATTGATATTCTACTTTTTTAGTTAGAAATCAATAATTTTTTTGTACGAAATGGAATATTTTTTTTTTCTTTGGATATCCAGACATTCAAGAGACAAAGAATATTATCTTTTTCTTTAGTTGGTCTACAAATTAAAGAGTTTAAATAGTTGTAGTTTTTTTTTTCTTGTCAATCTATAAATTTCGTTACTCAAAAGAGTTTCAAAAACTTGAAGAATCAATTAATAACAAGTGAAAAATGGAATATAAGATTGCATGTTTTAAAAAAAAAAGAAATAAAAAATAGCATCACTTCAATTATGATGGAATAAGTAATTCTAAAATATACCTAAAGGAGAAATAATAAAATGTTCTGAAAGAAATATTAATAAAATAGAATTCTTCTTCTAGCAGACCTTTTATGAATGTCAAGAGAAGAAGTTTGGAGGGTTTTTTTTCTTCAAAAAAGTGCTAACTACTTTTTGGAAGAGGAGTTGTTATGATGGTTCATAGTGGATGGTTATAGAAAATTATTTATTAATTTTTTTTTATCTTCTCATGATTCGTAGAAACTGTTTGAAACTAAAATCGTCGTGGGGAAGAGAGAATCGTGAGAGATATAAGAAACAAAGCTGTTGGGTGTTGCTTTTGAGAGTTAAAGGACAAATATATCCTCAAAATTATTATTCAAATAAATTACTATTTAAGGGTTTTTTTGTAAAAGCACACCGTTAACTTGTATTGCTTTTACAAAGAGGGTCCATCGGAAAGTGTGCCAATAACTTATATCGGCATGCTTTTTGTAAAAGCATGCCAACTAAGGGAGAGGACATGCTTTTTGTTTGAATGTTTCTTTTGAGAGTTAAAGGACAAATATATCTTCAAAATTATTATTCAAATAAGTTATTATTTAAGGGTTTTTTTTGTAAAAGCATGCCATTAACTTGTATCGCTTTTACAAAGGAAGAGGCCAATCGGAAAGCGTCCCAATAATCTATATTGCTTTTACAAAAAAAAACCCTTAAATAGTAACTTATTTGAATAATAATTTTGAAGGTATATTTGTCCTTAACTGTCAAAGTTTCTTATATCTCTCACGATTCTCTCTTCCCCACAACGATTTTGGTTTCAAACGGTGCCTACAAATCAGGTGAAGATCAAAAAAATAACAATTAATAAATAATCCCATCCAATACGAACCATCATCACAACTCCTATTCTAAAATGTAGGTAGCACTTTTTTGAAAAAGAAAAAACAAACTCCAAACTTCTTCTCTTTACTTCCATGAAAAGTTTGCTATAAGAGGAATTCCATCTTAAGAGGGATTCTATCTTAATATTTCTTTAATAACATTTAATTATTTCTCCTTCAGGTATGTTTTAGATTTACTTATTCCATCATAATTGAAGTGATAATATCTACTATTTTTTCTTTCTTTATTTTATTTTATTTTTTAAAAAACATGCAATCTTATATTCCTTTTTCACTTGCTATTATTTCATTTTTAAGTTTTTGCAGCTGTTTGATCAACAAAATTTATAGTTAGGTGACAAAAAAAAATAAACCTGTAACTATTTAAAATCTTTAATTTGTAGCCCAACAAAAAAAAAAGATAATATTCCTTCTCTTGAATGTTTGATATCCAAAAAAAAAATCCATTTTGTACAAAAACAATTATTGAATTCTAACTAAAAAAGAAAGAATATCAATATAGATGATGTAGAATTATGAAAAAAAAAAAAATCGTCATATAAGAGTCCTTATAGATATTCAGTTATTTGTAGATAACCCCCAAAAAATATGTAGATATTCAGTTATACTAGATATTCCTTTCAGTTAATGACTTTATAGTATAGCTACTTATCTCTTGAATAGTAAATATAAAAAAAAAATATTCAGCAATTCGTATACAAAAAGTTTTTGAATTAAAACCGAAAAAAATGTATAATATCTATATAGAGGATGTGATAGGGATACTTCCTATAGTTATTTTATAAATTCCTTTTTATATATTTATGATATTTCATGATATTAGATCCCAAACTTGCTGTAGACTATATATGCTATAATCCTCATGAAATAGGTAATGGTCAAAACCTAAAGAAGAAAAATATGGATGTTGTTGTGATAGGGATAATTCAATTCGACAACTTTTTATATATTTATTATATTTTAGAATATTTTTTTTTGATAAGTCGTGAAATTATATATAAAGTGAGGAAGAATATACAACAACCATCGTTTAGTGAAAGCCAAAGACAGTGGTCAAACACTAAGAAGAATGGAAAAGGAAAAGGAAATGCATAATACCGACACCATGGTAACAACACACACAAGCAAAGTCAAAACCCTAGTCATCTCTCAAAACAAGATCCACATCTCCAGAGATTAACGCATTCTGACTAGCGCCTCTCCTTGCGAACTCCACTACAAGCTGATCAGACCCCTTGGCGCCACATGGAACGAAAGGTCCCTCCTCTAGCCAAAATAGACGCCAAGCGAACCGGGTGGGTGACCCTCCAACTGCATAGATCAGGCCTCTCCACCCAGTCGACAATGTACTGTGCATCACACACAATCACTAGGTTATGGTAACCCTGAGCCCTGCCAAACCTCAAACTAGTCACTAATGCCACCAACTCGATCCGTGCCAACTCATTGACCACCGACGGCCCAGAGAACACGAAAATGGGCCTATCGGTATGATCACGGAACAAACCACCAAACCCAGAAGTATCGGCCAGAACTGGGATAAAAGCCTCAAAGGACAACTTCACCCAAATCACCGGAATAGGTATCTGAATATCCTACCAGAAGGCAATCAGACCATCAACTGTATAGATCGAAGACCAATCCAACACAATCGCCACCACCGAGAAACCAAAGAACTGCCTCCGCACCGAGGCTCAAGAGGCCACGGGGGACAAAATCCCCTCTATCACACTCATGCTCGATGAAGACAAATCAGAAAAAATCCGCTGGTTCTGCTCCTTCCAGACAAACCAAATAATAGCCTGGAACACCATCTGAAACAGCATCCTACCTCTCTCAATAATACCAGGGAAGCACCACTGGTCCAGTAATTGTCGTATTCCTTTGGTAGCACCCACACCCTCCTAATGGACCGAATGAAATACCGCCAAATCTCCGAAACGATGGGGCAATGGATGAAAATATGGTCTAGGGACTTCTCTACTGCTATGCATAGGAAACACATATTAGGAGAAAGGGCCATGAACCTCCTCCTTTGGAGCATGTCCGCAGTGTTGATCCGATATAGTAATGTAGTCAAGTGAATGCTCTTGACTCTAGGAGGGACAGGGGGATACCACAAGGGCCGAGTTGAAAAGGAAGCTTGCGGCCCAACTCGATCCGGACGAAACTGACTTGAGAAAGAGAAACACGAAAAAATGCTAGCGGGATCAGGAGTCCAAATCATCCTATCACCCCACTCAGAACACACAAACATCTCCCTAACGACGGAAAACAATGAACATAACTCAACACAATCCACCTCTCGCGCATTTCTGCGGAGAGGAAGGTTCCAAAACTAAACCTGACTCCGACCAAGAAAGAATATCGCAGACCAAAGAAGACTGACAAAGAGCGATCTTATAGATCCTCGGAAAACGAGAGCATAACGGCTCCTCCCCAATCCAGATATCCCTCCAAAAGGACATAGAGGAACCATCCCCAACAGACCAACGGACCATCGAAAAAAAAGGTAGCCAAAGCAACGATATACTTCCACGGGCTCTTCGCATAAATCCGTGGTCAGACTCATATCCCTACCATTTTGCTGAATACCATACTTGCTCACAATAACTTTGCACCACAAATGGTCCCTCTCATTGTTGAAGCGCCACAGCCATTTTGCAAGAAGAGACGAGTTCCTGACCATAGTATTTCCCAGGTTTAAACCTCCCTTCTCCCTTTCCAAGCACACGGTATCCCATTTAACTAAGTGATCTTTCCTCCCACCATTGCCTTCCCACAAGAACTTGCGATGAATTTTATCAATACGAGAAATTATCGTCTTAGGCATCCTGAAGACCGACATATAATAGATCGGGAGATTGGCCAATGAGGCATGGATAAGGGTGATTCTGCCTCCAAGAGACAAGTAATTCCTCTTCCAAGAGGACACACGCTTCTCGATCCTCTCCATAACCGAATCCCAAAAGGCCATGGACCTTGGATTTCTGCCCAGCGGCAAACCCAAATAAGACAAAGGCCAGCCACCGATCCCACACCCAAAAATCCCTGCGTACTCTGAAACACCTCTTCCCCTATATGAATCCCTAAAATATTCGATTTCTCCAGATTAATTTTTAGACCAGAAACCATCTCAAAGCAACGCAAGACACACTTCACACCCCACACCTGAGACACCTCAGCGTCGACAAAATAATTGTGTCATCAGCGAACTGAAGATGAGACACCCCAACATCCTCCCTGCGGACCCGAAAACCCCCTAAACAAACCCCTATGTTCGGCGACCTTCATGAACCAGCTCAACACATCCCCCACAAAAGTGAACAGAAACGGTGAGAGTAGATCCCCCTAAGTCCCCTGGACGGGGACATTAACCCATGAACAACACCATTAACAATGAACGAAAAACCACATTCCTGAGGCAACCCATAATCCACCTACGCCAGCGCACACCAAAGCCCTTCCATTCTCGAACGTGATCTAAGAAGCCCCACTCGAACCTATCATAAGCCTTCTTCATATCTACCTTCATGACCACCCCAGGTGTACCTACTCTAAATCTCTCCTCGACACATTCCATGGCCACCAATATGCCATCAACAATCTGCCTACCCTTCACAAAAACACTCTGTCGTTGACACACCAAAACCGACATCACGCCTCTCATCCTGATAGAAAGGACTTAGCAATAATCTTATATAAACTCGTAGTCAAACTGATGGGTCGGTAATCCTTAATCTCCTTAGCCCGTCTTCTTTGGGATCAACACCAAAAAGTTCGCATTAGTAGCCTTATGAACAATCCCGTTCGTAAAAAATTCCTCAAACACCTTCATAATGTCAGACTTACCACCTCCCAATTACTCTGGTAGAAGCTCATCATGAAACCATCAGGCCCAGGGGCTTTATCCCCAGCCAGCTCCCAAACCGCAACTTTAACCTCCTCCTCCTCAAACTCTCTCTTCATCCACAATCTTTTCCTATCCCCTAAATGTCTCTCGCTCCTGCCTATCAATTTGAAATCAAATAGTTTCTCCGATCTATACAACTATACATCGACAATACCATCAAAGGACTCAACATATTCGCCCCCAACTTTAATACGCACCAATTCATTCCTACCTCTTCTCCCATTGGCTACCTTATGAAAAAAGCTAGTGTTGCTATCGCCTTCCTTCAACCAAGTCACCCTAGATTTTTTTCTCCAACTAATCTCTTCCTGCTCCAGAACCCCTTCCAACTATAGTGTTTAAACTCAGTTCCGACTCGGGTATCGTCCATCCAACTCGGGATCGGACCGAGCTGGACGATCTTAAATCAATTAAAAAAAACCTAGAAACCCAACTCGTCCGATCCGTCAACTCGCCGATCCTGAGTTGTATCGCCCGATCCGTATCGGGATCGGACCGTGTCAGTTTATATAGTCTCATTAAAGGATCGGTTCCGACTCGGGTATCGTCCTGGTCTGATCCTTTACACTATGCTTCCAACTCCACCTTAAGGGTTTTCCAATCCTCCGCTTCGCTACTAGACAGCACTCTCTCCCCCTCCCCCATATCGCTCTCCTCAATTTTCTCCATAATTCTACTCTTCCTCAAGCGAAGATCCCCAAACACCTCCTTATTCCAGACTTGAAGCTTATCCTTTAATTCCCTCAACGCCCTCATGAACTTGAATCCCTGCCACCCTTGACTAGCTCGAATGCACTCACCCCACCAAGAGCGGATGGTATCCTGAAAGTTTGAGTGAGAAAGCCACATATTCTCAAACTTGAAAGGTGACGGCCCCCGAATAATCCTAGACGTGGAGATCTGAATTGGCCAATGATCCAAGGTAGTCCGGGTCAAAAGCCACTGATTGATGGCAGGAAAGTGAGCATCCCAATCTACCGAGGCCAAGAACATATCCAGGCGGCAACACACAACCGGGGTTTGTTCGTTGGTCCATGTGAAGCTACCCCCTTGTAACGCATAGTCCACCAAATTGCACTCTCTAAGAATGGAGGACAGCTTTCTCATACTTCTAGTGACCCTACAGACTTCACCGCTCTTCTCATTGGCAAAGCGGGTCACATTAAAATCACCAATCAAGCACCAAGCACCGGTAAAAAGAGACCAAAGATGGCGGATCTCGGTCCAAAACACAAACTTGTCTCTGACTCTATTCGGCCCGTACATCGCGGAAAGGGCCCACTCAAAATTATCCACACCGCTCCTGAATTTTATAGATAAGGAATAAGTACCCCTGACCACCTCGCCACCCGTCACCACATCATTATCCCACATGACCAAAATACCCCCGGATGTGCCAACCGAAGGTAGAAACTCCCAACTTCGGTTCCTATCATCCCACAGTCTCCTAATCAAACTCGCGCTAAACGACTCTCTTAGTCTCAACCACAACCAGGATATCTGGTTTAGCCCTCAAACACAAATTCTTAATCGCCCTCTTCTTGACCCCCCGCCCCAAACCTCTAATATTCCAGCTAATGATCTTCATTGGGTTCACTTTTGATCACCCAGAAGGACAGATTTGAAACAGTTGAATGCTTCCCGGACAGCCACCACACTACCCTCCCGATTCCGCACTTGATCTAAAACACATGACGCAAATTGGACTACACCTTCCCACTCACCATCCTCTCCACCCCCACTCCTAGCCCCACAGAGGCTGCTACCCCACTAGAATTCCCGGCGGCCACCGAGCTGCCTTGTACCCAAACCTCCCACTGCTGATCCTGCTCCTGACCTTGCAGACACCCCACCCCTGCTACACCGACAGACTCATAAACCTGTGAAATAAACTGGTCAGGACCTGAAAGCTCTTCCTGCTGTGACTTATGAGTCACCCCGACAATGACAGGGCCACCAATACCTGTGAATTTATTGGGAGCAAGAACAGAAACAGGCAAAGAAGACAGGGAATTAGTCTTACGAATTGGAATATGCGACATACCTGCTTCGGGTGGACTGGGACACGAAGAGGAAGGATGAAGAGATGTTCTGAAACCACACCCAACCCCCAAGAGCTCAAAGCATTCCTCACTATTTCGCTTATTTTTGGGATTCAAACACTTGGATCATACCCAAAAAAGGATTTGGATGCAGCGCCAGCCTCCGGCACTGTGTTGCCTACCATTGCAGCTTGCTTTCCCCTGGGCGTCCTAACGAGCACATCTCCTGTTGTAACGGACCCAACTGCCGCGATAGGTGAAGAAGCCAAACCCCCTTTCCCCGGACTCTTACGCGAGTAAACCTTAGGGGATATTGTAGTGCACAGCTTCAGCAATCCCTTCTCAGTTGCGACACCCCCAACAGGACCGTCCCCCTGTTCTCCTAACTCGAACTCTTTATTGTATGGACAGGCCGTGGGAACAGGTGGATCGCCCCTCCACGATGCACCCCCAGCATCTGCAACACCCTGTAACTGAAGCTCATTGCCGTGAAACTCTCGGCACCCAGCAAAAACCTTCTCCATGGTGCCAACCCTGTAGCAGACCTCCTCCGTCTGCTTCTTCAATGACCCCAGCTGAAGAGCCATTTGCTCCTGAAAGTTTTCCAAGGAGCGGCTGTTCTGCTCTCTAAACATCTCAAGATGTCTAAAACGATTCCAAAGACGTCCTGAGACGTCGGAGAGCCCGATCGACTAGCCCATTAGGATTGCACGAACTGTGGCTCATTCCGTAAGAGGCTTCTGAAGCTGGGCTTGCTAAAGAAGCAGCACCCAAGGAACAAATGACCTTCTCATGGGCCACCAATTCCCCTACGAGCGAGATGGGCGCAGCGTCCAGATTCGGCCTTGGAGAGGGAGGCAGCCTCGGCCTTGCACCCAAAATAGACTCACTAAGCCCATGAGTCCCAAAGGCCTGCATGTCGCAATTCATCGGCCCAGACGGAATGGACCCCGTGGCCCGAGAAGCGATGGGCCCAAAAAGTGGCGCATATAAAACCTGATTTCTTCCCTATTTGCCCTAGAAACAGCCTCATCAGACACTCTTTCTTCTCCAGAAGGTTGCTGGGGCAGATTTGGTAAGAAATTTGAATCTCTGATCTCCCCCATCTGCTGTCAAACCTCAATCTTAGGTGAGTGGCGAGACCGATCTCCCATGCCGCCAGCGCCGTCGCTGTGGCTGTCTACCCTACCAGTATCTAGGGGTTCGAGCCCACCTGACCCGTCCTGTCTCCTCACCGACGCCATGTCAGACTCGTCTTCTCCGCCGACTGAGCACCTCTCCGGTGACCGGCCTTCTGCAAGGATGAGGACACCCGCCTCGAACCATCTCCGGCCATTGGAGATCCAAATGGATCTCGGAATTTCCACGCGTGTTTAATACGCACGTACATCTGCACTTTCAAAAATCCATCACCGATCTCCATTGCAGACACATCCGGTTTAGCAAGGTCCCAAAAGAATCCTCCGATCAAGCTGCTAAAATTCTGGCTCCACAGGTGCGTCGGCACTTCGTCGATAGAGATTCTCCAACCTAGTCTGCAGATTAATTCCTTAAAATTCCGCAGAGGAGCAACCAAACTGGGCGGAAGGAAGAAGGCAAACTGAAGAGACCCTCCGGAGGACAAAATTCGCGCATGACCCGCATTCAAGGCCCTTGGAGTCACATTGTCCCTAAGGCTTTTCAGCGCTTGATCCCCTACAAGCGTGATAAATTTCCAATTTCCGTCCACCGGCGGAAAGAGCAGAGCCCTCCCCCGATTAGAGTTACCGGCAGTAGAGATCTTCAAAAACTCCCCTCTATGATTATGACACAGTTCTGCAAGCAAGACCTGTCTATTTGTTCTCAGAGAGCCCAGAACTCTCGGATTTCTCCCACTATTGACAATGGCAGAAATCATACTCCCAATCCAAGAAAACTCTTCCATAGATACCCAAAGCCAAGTGTTACCAAAGGGTCTAGCCTCCGTCACCTTCAGCAACAAGCGAGCGGCTTCAAAGAAAAAAATTTTGCGTTTAGCTTGCACCCTTATCTTGCCACGAGGTCCACCTGCATCCCCCACAGTCGGTGCCAAAAACGATTTCTCCTTCCCCAGAACTGCATTTCTATACGATGCAGTTACTTCCTTCTGCAACAAAGGCGCATTAGACGAACCGCTTCCGTCCAAGCGCGCACCATGGCGACCGGCACTGTTCAACGCATTGGCTATATCGTCAATAGAGTACCCGGCGGCCAAGATGCCACCGACTGCTGCGTTAATGTCCTCTCCATCGACCATCTTATGAGCACTACCTACACTCCGCCTACCTTCATTGCCTCCACTCCTAAAGCCCATCACACCGATAACCAAACCCTCTGAGGTCATCATCGTCTCCGACGTTCAGTCTCCAGGTCTTTCCGATGTTTATATCCCATTCTCACCGTAAATTGTATATGCCCTAATCTTTACGAATTAAGTGATGGTTAAAACCTATAGAGCAAAAATATGGATATTGTGATAGGGATAATTCATTTCGTTATTTTTTATAAATTCTTTTTTATACGTTTTTTATATTTTAGGATATTAGATCCATGGATGTTGTGATAGGGATAATTCCTATAGTTATTTTTTATATTTTTATGATATTTTAGGATATTAGATCCCATTCTCATTGTAAACTATATACGCCATAATCCTCACGAAATAAGTGATGGTTAAAACCTAGAGAGGAAAAATATGGATGTTGTGATAGAGATAATTATTCTCGTTATTTTTTTATATATTGATTATATTTTAGGAAATTAGATCCCATTCTCACCACAAATTGTATACGCCCTAATCCTCATGGTGATGGTCAAAACCTAGAGAGCAAAAATATGAGATGTTGTGATAGGGATAATTCATTTCATTATTTTTTTTATAAAATATTTTTTATATATTTATGATATTTTAAGATATTAGATCTCATTCTCATAGTAAATCTTGTATGCCCTAATCCTCATAAAATGGGTGATGGTTAAATATTCCTTATAGATAATGATAAAAGTCCTTATCTCTTGTATCAGTAACCATTAAAAAAAATCATACACAAACAAATATTTGAATTCTAATCGAAATAAATATATAAATAATAAGATATATTTTTCAAAATAATTTTTCTATTAGGTTTTAAATATGGATGTTTTGATAGGGATAATTCCCATCATTATTTTATAAATTATTTCATATATTTATTATATTTTAGGAGATTAGATCCCACTCTCATCGTAAATTGCATACGCCCTAAATGCAATATTGAAGGAACCAAGATGACGCAGCCCAAAACCACCTTCCACTAATGATTTATGTATGGAATTCCATTTCAGTAAATGATGCTTATGCTCATCACCAATCCCACAAAAAAGAAAGTTTCTCTGTAATTTCTCAATCCAACTAGTAATAGAGGATGGAATTCTAAGAATAAACATATACTATGTAGGAAGATTAGAAGGCATGCTTTTGATAAGGAAAATCCTCCCTCTTTTTGATTGGTAATGACTCTTTTACAAGGCTAGCTTCTTTTCCACTCTCTCTCTTCATTATCATTTCCTAAGCAGAATTAGCTTTACATCTGGCATGCAAAGGAATGCCCAGATAAGTTGTTGGAAGCCTCCCACCTCTACATCCCAAGTTAACTTGCAGTAAATTCAGATTAATCAGTTTCCCCTGCTTCATACAGCTCACTTTTCACAAGGTTGATCTTCAATAAACTTGAATCCACTTCAAAACATGGGACACACCTGAAGACTCTTAACCAGTTAACTGCATGTGAGAGTTGCCACAAAACATGAGAATCCATCAACACACTGAAGATGGTATACAGAAGGAGTACCCATGAGTCTACTCAACATATCAATAACAACTATGAACAAGAATGCTGAGAGGGGGAGGCCTTGTCTTAGACCCTTGGAGGACGTAAAAAACTTAGAAGGTACTCCATTAACCAACACAGAAAAGGAAATCTTGGAGATAAAGGCTTGGATCCACCTCCTCCATCTGAAACCAAAACCCGTATGCCTCAACAAGTAAACCAAAAAATAGCAATTAACATGGTCATATACTTCCTCCACATCAAACTTGCATACCATCCTTGTGCCTTTTCTCTACTTCTAGAATCAATGTATTTCTTAGCAGTCATAACTCCATATAGAATCTGCCTACCACCCCCAAAACCACTCTAAGATTTGGAGGTAATTGAAGGAAGAATTTTTCTTATTCTGTTTGCCAATAGCTTAAAAAGAATTTTGTAGAAGCTAACTACAAGACTAATTGACCTAGAGTCTTTAATACTCTTAAAGCACTCGCATTGGCACTCTTTCCAAAAGACATATAAGGGAAAAAACTGCATTTGCCTGCAATAGATCTTATTTCATGGTGCCCCAATGCTGCTAATACAAAGCCAAAGAAAATCCATCAGGAGCAGGAACCTTATTCCCATGTAAATCCTTAATGATCCCCAAACACTTCCTCCTCTGAAAAAGGCTTCTCAACATCATCCCTTTCCTCATAGTAAATAGCATTGAACTGCTCTCTGTCCAAGACAGGACTACATGAAGATTCCTAAAACAAACTCCTGTAGAAGGATTCCATAGCTTTCTTGATTTCATTCTACTCCAAGATAAGACCATCCATCTCTAGTATACAAATGGAACTAATTCTCTTTCTAGGATAGGTTTTCTGATGAAAAAATTCTGTGTTCTTATCTCTCAATTTCAATCATGTTGCCTTTGATTTTTTACCCCAACTTATTTCCTCTAGTTGAGCTAGATGTTTAAAGTCCCCCTTGAGATTTTCCTTGTCAACCGCTTGATGCCCTCCCTGAGAAACAGCACGTTTGTATCGTAATGATCCTAGCAGGGTACCCATCTGTCACGGACTTACATGCCCATAACATGTACCCAAAACCATCCAAGTACATGGTGAAGAGGAAAACCAGAGACTCATCTCCTATCTCTGCTGAAGATGGAAATGCAGATAAATGCTCCTCTAACATTTGATATAATTAGCTTGTTGATAAGCCATTGGATTTCTTCTCCAATAAAAAGGATCTGACTGGAAAAGCCTCCACGACACTCCAAAACTTCGGTTGGTTTGGATCAATCAGTAAACGACACTCCAAAACTTCGGTTGGTTTGGATCAGTAAACGCTTGGAAATTAAAAGTCTTGCTATTAACCTGAAAAACCTTACTAGTTACTACTAACATGACACAAACCCACATGTTGTTTGTTTTGCACTACCATGCTTGATAATATCCAATGAAAAGCTGACAACTTCCAATAAGATTTTCGGGAACACACACAACTGGTAACAAAAATGGAGGTCAAAAAGCTGAAAAGCAATACAAAAAGATGACAAGAGTAAAGAGCACAAAAGGCTTGGACAATAGCAACTAAAGAAGGTGGAAGACAGGCGGTGGCTGAAAAGGAGATGTTCAATAATGGAAGCAAAAGAGACGGAAATTTGGCAGAAAAAAGGGGATTAGAGCAACATCGAGTAGTGGTATACGGAAAGAGGAAAGAAAGAAAGAGATGTTGCCGGAGCCATCATATTGCCAAAAAACATCATGTCATCGGAGCCATCATCTGCAACATAAACAAGTCTTAAACCACCACCTTAGATTTCCTTCAGAATTGTGTAGCCTTCTCGTTGTTCTCTTTTCTATGTTAAAGCAAAGAAACAGCTATATTTGTCCTTTTGAGTTGGTAGCACTGCTTTCACAGGTGTCTGGTCTCGCCGTGCCCGATGAGGCATCAATTAGGCTGTATGAATATGTGCACGTGTGTGTTTGTATTGGGATTACTAACATTCACAAGCTAGAGGGGAGAGTAACAGTGTCCCAGTTCTTTTTGCCAAAAGCGTCCCAATTTTCCTTCAGCAAGCTCTATGAAACGATGGAGAAATGTGGTTATTATATGGTAGCCAAGTAGCCATATAGTTCACTTCAATATGTCAGAAACTACTACAAATAATATTAATACGAGAAACATAGGCAATTAGCATATAACTAGAGAAAAATAAACTTACCTTGGATCCTTTGTACCGTGTAATCTGCCCGGACACTGCTCTGTGGTAACAATCCCTTAACCAGCTCTCCTTTCATCAGTACATGAAGTCTCTGTTGTTCAGTGATGGCATCCACGCATTCTTGTATCACAGGAATAAAAGAATTTTGCAGTGGGGATTGTTGCAGATTGGCTACAGGCAATTTTGCTGTAAACAATGGGAAAATTATCAAGAAATCTCTACACAGATTCATTAGCAACACAATCTAGCAACCAGAAGATGATATATAGAATACTTACATGCAGAAGCATCAAGAGTTTGCACAAGAGCAGCACGTAGTTGATGAAGAAGCCCATCTTCATCCAAAGCAAATGCTGGTTGCCATTCCTTTGCACCATCAACCGGAGACTCAGCAGCAGGAGCCCTACTACTTGGTGAGTCACTCCCCACTTTGCTGATTGTAATTGAAATACCAAGCCTGGCAGCTGCTTGCATCACCTATGAATACAAGAATTGCATGATGTCAGATGGAGAAATATTTATATAAAAACAAATGCTTATAATTGTCTTAGGGCCTGTTTGGCGTAGCTTCCTACAAATGGAAGGGCTTCAATATGAAGGGCCTTGTTAAAAAGAGCTTTGAATCAAATCTATTGGTTAAAAATTACGTTTGGTGAAAAATTATATAAAAGGATGCCCCTGTACATAATTTTACGCTAGATGGATATTTTTGTCTTTTTAAAGAACGCGTAATAGAAATGAAATTGTACTTTTATCATTTTAAGGCTGCATTTGGCTTGGCTTATATAAGTGCTTATTTGAGCCTATAGCCTATTAAAGCACTTTTCAAAATTAAAAATGTGTTTGGTAATACCTATAGCCTATTAAAGCACTTTTCAAAATTAAAAATGTGTTTGGTAATACCTAATGGGTAAGCGTTTACCCATGAGCACTAGAGGAAGGCTACCCATAAGGAGAAGTCTTAGCAGCTTCTCTTATCACTATTGCGGGAAGCTATTTCCAAACTTTAGTAATACTTTTATAATACCTATTTTACCCCTAAGCTTTTATAAGCACTTAAATAAATGTATTTACCAAACACTATTTTCTTAAAGTAAGCAACTTATTACTGCTGTGGATAAGTGCACCCATTGAGTCACTTATCCAAAAGCACAAGCCGCACCAAACGCAGCTTAAAAGTTTTAACTTAAATTTAAAACATAGCTAACTGCTTCCTGCAAACGCAGTTTTTAGAAGCACTCCCACACCTGTTTCACTAAAATGGACTTCTTAAAGAAGCGCTTCCATCAAAAGCAACTTTCAGAAGTGTCACCAAACACCCAAGCATTGCGTAGGAAGCCCTTTTAGGTCTAGGAAGGACTTCTTGGCTAAGAAGCTGGGCAAAACAGGGCCTTAACCAAACCAAAATTCAGATTTACAGATATGCCTTTAATTGTAAATTCAGATTCACTGATAGCTGGTCTCACTTCCCTGCTTGTGTACCAGAGCAACAGGTGTGCCTTTAATTGTAGATTATATTTATGGACTAGTGGACAATTATCCAGACTTACAAAATGTTATAATTCAAAATAAAGGAATATAGTAACCAACCAGGATATGACTAGTTTCAATTTTGTTGAGTAGTGGATCCAGCATAACTGAAGAAATCCATTGCCTGAGGCGGTCTCGCCACTGCTCAATGTGAGGGTAGATGCCCAAATTCTCGAAAGCTTCAATTGACTCTTCCATGGACATGGGTGGAGGAAGGTCACCTTCTCCTTTCTTTGGTGGAGTATTGAACTTTTGGGAACCTGGAGACATCCTCACAGGCCTAAGTGGCGTACTCCTTGTAGTTCCAGAAGTATTAGCTGAATTCATAACAGCACTAGGACCGGTTATACCAACGCCATTGAGAGTAGCTGGAGGAGTTGCCAGTTTTCCTGCTGATTCATTGAATTTCTCATCAACATCTGCTAAGAACTGTTCAAGCATTTCTTCAGTTGCAATCTCTTTTGCAGAAGGTCACTGCTTCGACCAGGGGGTCGAGAGCGGTGATGTCTGAACTGATGGTCTTTGTAAAGGAGCAGAAGGGACAAGGTAGAGCGAAGATGGAGAACCAGGGGATTTTGACGGGGTATAGTAAGAACCCATTTTATTCCCACCACTTGTGTTTGCTTTCTCAGCACCAATTCAGGACGATGACCGGTTTGAACTAGTTACCAACTGATGAAGCGGGACAAGGACATCTGAAGGAGAAGGTACAGAATGTGTCTTGAATTTGGGAGGTTTCTTTGCAGAATCAGATTCTACATGTTCTGCCTTTGACCTTATCCCCAAAAGCTCTAGTTGACGCTCAGTAAGACATTTCTGATCCTTTGTTCCTTTAGAAGGATATGTCGTTGATATGTCGTTGATACATCAGAAGCATGTTGTGCTCTGTGCAAGGAAATGGCTCTGATGAGGGCAGAAAGAGTCCCTATGAACACCAAACCCACCACAATCTGCACGGCCTTGATAAGAAAATCTGTAACACAAAAACAAGATAACCACAATTACGATTCTACAATCAAAAGGTTGGATTGGGACGGATCAAAGAGAGAACATTGCTTACAAGCTGTGGCTTGGGGAACATATCTGAGTCTCAAGTTGTTGATGATTCCATCTTCCCTTCAACAGTTCAACATATACAGACAACAATTTAGTCATTTGCCGGTAATGTAAAAGAACAAATAACGAAGATTCATGGAAATCAACAAGTAATGGAATACGAAATTAAGGGCCCGTTTGGGGAAGCTTCCTACAAATGCAAGGGCTTCGGTATGAAGGGCTTTGTGAAAAAGGGCTTTGAATCAAAGTCATTGACTAAAAATTATGTTTGGTGAGAAAAATAACACAAAAAGATGTTCTTGTACAAAATTTTAGGTTAAATAGATATTTTTGTCTTTCTAAAGAATGTATGATATAAACGAAAGGGTAATTTTATCATTTTAGGAGTTTCTCTTAAATTTGAATCACTGCTGACTGCTTACGGCAAACACAATTTTTGGAAGCAGTCTCACTCTTGCTTCACCAAAATGGGCTTCACGAAGAAGTGCTTCCATCCAAAGCAACTTTCAAAAATGTCACCAAACACCCAAGCATTAGGTGAGAAACCCTTTCGGATCTAGGAAGATCTTCCTGAACCTCAGAAGGCTACGCCAAATGGGTCCTTAGTCTCGACTAAATCCCTTGCAAAACCCTGCTTCCAATTTAAACATGAGAGACCCTTTCGGATCTAGGAAGAGCTTCCTGAGCCTCAGAAAGCTACGCCAACGGATCCTTAGTCTCCCCTAAAACCCTCGCAAAACCCTAATTCCGATTCAAACATTTGACGCGGAAATCTCAAACACATCCACAGACATTGTAATGAAATCCCAAAAACACAATTGAGCTCAAACCAAAAAATAAAAGTCGTTAACCGCTAGTTCATCTCATTCGAGAAATCGAAACAAAACACCGCAAAACAATCGATGATATCTCCAAATACACAGTAATGGGAGCAGTGTAAAGCAAAATCTACCTGGAAATGATGCTAAGGAGAGCGAAAGCCGAGGCAGTCGAGACAGAGGAGATGTATAGAAATGTGAATTTCGAAGGACGGAGACTATTGGCGGTTAGGGCAGCCGATAATACTGGGTTCTGGTAAACTGAGAACTTTGAGGGTTTTAACGGTGGCCAAATCTTCTCACCTCCTCCATCCATGGTGAAGAACTAGGGTTTCTTTATACTCGGGTGGTAAAGAAAGATAGCTCCGTCCGCCATTAACGAAGCTCAAAGTCGGTTTTGTTTCCTGCTTTCTTCATTTTTGTAGTTGCAGTTTTCTGTGCAACGCTTCGTAGAGAGAAACCTGTTCAGACACTTTTACTCAAGCATGGAAGCTTATTTGGCTGCTCCAAATGTACTTTAGGTCAAACCCCAATTGCTGATTGATGAACTAGTACGGGTGCCAATGGGTCGGGATTGGTCGGGCCATGGTAAGCCCTAGCACACCCAAGCCCTGTGAGTCTAATCTATGGAAAGGGCGTATGATCAAATAGTTAATATAAAGGATAATATTGGTTTTTTGGTTTATTTTAAAAAGTGACGGTTAAGTTTTCAAAATAATCGTTTTCTATCTCATTTTATTTATAAAAATAATGACATAATAAAAAGCAGTTAATATGTTTTATACATTTATCAACGTGTAGTGCACTTGCCACTAGGGGTGTCAATGGATACCAGTTATCCGACAAATCCGAAAGAATCGAACCTGTTTATATGATTCGGTTCCGGGTTTATATACCCATTTGATAATAGGGTTCGGTTCCAGTTCCATATAAATGAATTCCGATAAGAATTGGGTCCATCGGGTATGATTAGTTGGGTACTCATAGGGTTTTGGGTCTTTAAAATTGCTATTTATTATTAGAACTTTGGTAAACTAATTAGTAATTACTTTAATAGCTTGACTTGGTAATTTACTAATTACTATAAATAACATAGCTTATTATTACTTACTTATTTGTGTTTCTAATAAAACACTAATTAAACTTTTAATATCTTACATAATATATTTAGAAAAATATTTATGTTTCCAATAAAACATTAATTGATTTGTGATGATATTATAGAGGAGATTATTTTACTTGATTAATTGAGTATTTTGAAATTATTTGTCTTTTTAGAGAAATATGGCATGAATAGAAATTCTATGATCAAGATTTATGATATATTTTATGTTTATCAAGATCCGACGGGTACCCGCTAAAAACCGATTCTAATAGGATTTGGTTCAAAGACCTCATATAATTACACCGAAACCAAACCTGACTATACCCGAAATCGTCTTTTATAATAAGATTCAATCCTGAGACTACATAGACCTGGACCGAACTCGCCCCGTTGACACCCCTACTTGCCACTCACTATCAATTATGAAAGTGAACTCACCCTTCGATGCAACACATACGAGGATAGACACTATAAAATCATAATAATCTATTATATAAGTGATAAGTAAGGCCCGAGCCCAAAAATACCCGAGAGTTTAACCCACCTTAAAGTTACTTTAAACCGAACGGGCCCGAATCATATATACTAAACGGCTATGATCATTCTTCCTCGTTATGTGGGACCAATTAAGGTTATATAGTTTTAGTTGTATTTAGTTTGTACTTCTTGTTTCTCACCAAAGGCGAAAGCTCTTTTGTCACTGCCCCCAACAGCTTTTGTTGGTTACAAGGTGATTTTTATCATATGAAAGAATGATTTATCCAACCCAAAATATATATATATATATATATGACAAGAGACCATTTGATTTAGGTAAAGGATCAGTGTGAATTGTTTCGGATTGTAGTTCGATTTCTCTGAACTTCACTTAAAGATAGTACATCATTCTCATGGAGTAACAATCACAAGTACTGTGAGCTATATACTGATGATACTTACCAAATTTCAGATTATTCCGGTCCTTTGCTGATGGTGTTTTCTTTGGAACATGAAGTTGTACACGATCATCATTCACCCAATTGTCAAACAGGATGTTGAACTGAGCTGGTGTACAATCCGGCTAAGGAGGAGGATCTTGAAAATCTCGACCCTTCTCATTCTTCTTCGACTTCTTCGAAGGACTGTCTTCAAGTAAACTAATCTTATTTCTTTTTCTTTCATTCTTTCTTGAAATGCCGGGCATCAAAACACTGAGTTTTCGAGTAGCATCATACAGCCTGGTGAAGCTTGTGATTCCTAAATTTTTCAAGTGAATTCTTTATTCGGGTAAGATCCCAATAATACAGTATTTAACAGATTGGTCTTCAACCACGGTTTCAATGCAAGACATCACCAAATACCGAAATCGCTGAACATACTCAGAAATGCCATCAGAATGACCTTGATGTTCCCTACTTAAGTCAATGACGGTATATACTTGTTCAATGATGTAGAAGTTCTTGTGGAAAAGAGCAGTCATATCCTCTAAAGTATTCATAGAACTTGGTTTAAAGTTATTATACCAAGTATAAGCCTGGTCAGTCAGGGATTTCGAGAATTCCCTTAGTCTAAGATCATTGTTTGAGGCATAAGCCCCCAAAGCCTCAATGAAATGGCTTATATGTTCTTTTACATTTCCTTTTTGGTCAGTAAACTTAGGAAATTTCGGACTCACATAGTCCTTTGGATAGGGTTTGCTCAAGAATGAAATATGATATGGTGGACAGTAGTCACTGTTGACCCATTCTGGATCTCGAGTTCGTGACTTTTTCAGAAACGACTCTACCTCATCAAGGGTAGCAAAATGAGGAGTAGAAGACAGTAATGTTGATGGAATAGCTGGTGGAGCAATTGCTGGTGGTAGGATTATCTGTGGAGGTAGAGTTCCAGAAAGATTCTCAGAAGTAGCCCTGATAGGTTCTTCTCTCGAAATACTGGGAGTAATAACTGGTGGAAATGGAGGTAAAGGCAAAGATTGTGCGCAGCCTGCTTGTGATGCCACATGTGCTGCAGTAGTAACTTGCCTAGCCAAGACAGCCATCAGCTGTTGATGCATAACAGCCATATTCTCTAACAGAGAAATGACTGTGGCATTGTCGTTGGGAAGTGCATTCGAAGATGAAGGCACAGATGTTGGGGGAATAATGGCTGGATCAACTGCGGGAACATCATTCGCAGGGTCTATAAGGAGATCTTGTGCTCCAATAGTGTTGTTAACAGGAAGTTCTGGGGCCATTTCAGTAATTCGAGACTGATCTTTGATGCAAAAGAAGTAGAAAACAATTCAAGTTCCCCAGCGGAGTCGCAAAAAATGGTGATACACGAATCGGTAAATGACCAAAATGTTAATTTACTAGGAAAGTTTGAGCAATCAATGGATTCGAATACTTGCTTTCACTGGCCCAAATCAAAGAAAGACTGTTCCAGCGAAAGGTTTCCTTTTACTAAGGATTAAACCAAGGGAGAAAATGGTAAGATCAGTCAGGAATGTTCAGAAAGACAACACAGAACTTAACTAATTTTAGAAAAGAGGATTTCTAAGATAAATGCTCTGCAATTCTCAAAGAATGTCAAATGCTCAGAGATTCGATCCCTTTTTCTGATGCCTCATCCTCCTTTTATAGCTTCAGACTCATTATTTAACCATTTACAATGTTTCATGAACGGATTTACAACGTTTGATTGAACAGGCGTTTTGATTTGAATATTCAATATTCAAAACGTTTAATTCAATATGCAATGTTTCAATAAATGCTTTCAAAACGTTTGGTTTAGTTAATGAATATAACGTTATAAAAGTGATAATACGTTACTGTTCTGTATTGATTCAAGTCCTTGTAATGCTACAAGATCTTCGAGAGTCTTGATGGGACTTATCTCTCTGGTCCTCCATTCCTGAAAGTCTAATGTTTATTTCCCCTTATGTTTGAGTGAATGACTTCGATTTCGAGTCATTAAGTATGATTATCCCAAAAGGTATTTCAGAATATCAATGATTTTGAGCTAATAACTTGGTTATTTCGAGATGTTTTACCGAAATACATAATGATGACTATTTCGAGATATAACTTCGAAATAGCATTATACTGATAATTTCTCATATGTGACATTATAATACTTATGAAAACGAATTGACCCTCTTGAGGGCTAGCCTAATAAATGTTTCAAAGGTTCTCTTTCGAGAATATGATTTGAAGCCTATCTTTAAGTAGGACTTCAAAATATACTGTAAATTTCGAAATGATTCTCTCTGAATGGGCTTTCTTCGAAATATACTTTCTGACAATATTCGAAATTCTAATTTATATAGTCTTTGCATGTATAATTACACAATTGACCTTGTCACATGTCATATTATGATTGGATTGAATCAATTTTCAAATTGGCTCATCATCAGTACTGCTACCTCAGTATTAACCACATTCCAATACTCTTTGGACCTTAAGAAATTCTCCATCAACATGCTCCGATCATAATGACCATCAAAGCGTGGTATTGCA
>JAUPMG010039824.1:0-14302 GCA_031762675.1 Pachysandra terminalis | reverse complement strand
GAGAGAGAGAGAGATAGAGAGAGAGAGAGAGAGAGAGAGAGAGATTTAGTACATATAATACATATATAATTTTTACCAAAAAAAAAAAAAAGAGAGATTCAGTGTATATATATATATATATAAGTGCATCAAGTCATGGTACAGATCCACAATTTAAGGCTAACCATATAAACACATAAGCCAAGGGATTCCATTACCAACCAAAAAAAAAATCAAGAGCGTCCATTAATGTGAGATTCCATTTACTCAACCTGCTCCTGACCCAGTCTATTGCTATTAACCCATATTTTAAATATATATATATTTTATAAGTACTTATATTTAAAAAATTAAAGGTTTAAATTAAATAATTTATTTATTTTTAAAAATCTTGTAACTAGGTTAAACCCACCCAGTCTAATAAGGAGGGCGGATCCTATGTGATGATGGTGTGTGTTGTGAAACACACTTAATATTAGGGGGCTTCCTTTAGGGCGGGATAGGATTTGTCAAAACCTGCCGGTTGCCATCCTTAACTACTGTTTCATCCCTACCCCATCGTGGGATGGTAACGCAGAACAAACTTATTATAATCCAAGAGTCAAGTAGGTGTAGGTCGATTTTTTTTATTCTTCATTCTTTCCTTTTTTCTTTTTTTATTTGTTTGATAGTATTCTTTTGTACATAGAAAAGAATTTAATTGTTTCAAACTAGATGAAAATTGATCAAAATAATCATTTTGTGATATTTAATTTCTTTTATTTACAATTGCTGAAAAAGAAAGAAGGGAAGGTGATCCAGACTCCAGAGGAAACGCACTCAGAGAAGCTCCTCTACATATACACCTGCACTCAGGATCATTTTTCATAATCCAAAGTGCGGAGAAAAGATATGGCTGAGACCCAAATACCAGTTATTGACTTCTCTGAACAAGTTCTAGACTTGAAAGAAGGAAGTGAAGGATGGAAGGCACTATGTAACAAAGTAAGAGAAGCGTGTGAAGAGTATGGGTGCTTTCTGGTGGCTTACGATAAGATTCCTAAGCATATATACGAAGAGATGTTCACTGCCTTGAAGAGTCTGTTTGATCTTCCTGATGAGACCAAGAAAAAGAATTTGAGTGACAGAACTTACGCTGGGTACGTAGGCAAGTCCGAGATCGTTCGTTTCGTTGAAAGCCTAGGCATCGAGAATGCTCACCAACTCCATTCGGTTAAAGCCTTCACTGATCTCATGTGGCCGCAAGGAAACCCAGACTCCTGGTCTCTCTCTCTCTCTTTCCATGAGTATTAATTTTAGAACTGCGCCTTTTACCGGGACGAGGATCTTTTGTGATCTAGATCATAGGGACACGAGCATATTCTACCTAAGAACAAGTTGAACCTTGGGCCACACCACCTTTAACCGGCTTCTATCTTAACAGGTAGAAAGCCTGTTAAAGTTATGGGCCTGCAGCGTACACGTATTAACCTCCTATGAGATTCACAGGAGGTTGCGTCACAGGAGATCCTCCTCCCTTTTATCGTATACTCAATAGTTATATAATTATGATGTTTAATTGATAGCCGAGCTTTGAACTTCGTGGCTGCAAATATGCTTGAACTGCACCTAATTGTCCTGAAACTGATCCTGGAGAGCTTTGGCTTGGGAAAGTACTACACTTCACACATTGAAAGCGTCTGGACCGTCATGCGTGTTATGAAATATGACAAACCTCCAAGTCACGATTTGGCTTTAGGTCTACCACCTCACTCCGATAAAAGCATAGCAACAATTCTAGGTCAAGATGAAGTACAGGGTCTTGAGGTGCTTTCTAGAGGTAGTATTTGGATCCCAGTGAAGCCCTCACCAGGAACTTTCGTTTACCTCCTAGGTGACATGCTCAAGGTATGTATGTATACCTATAGCTAGCTATGTCATAACGCATGCATGCATGACTTAATGAATCTCTCTTGTTCCTGCAGGTGTTGACCAATGGCAGATTGCAGGCTACAAAACACAAGGTGGAGTTGAATGGAGACAGAGAGAGGTACTCGTATGGTCATTTTCTGCTATCTAAGGAGGGAGCGGAGGTTAAGGTCCCGGATGAACTCATTGACGAAGACCATCCTCCTCTCTTCCGACCCTTCAACTACTCTGATTTCCTCCATTTCTTTAATTCCGAGTATAGCGATGATGCACTCATGGCTTTTGCTGGCATCTAATCCAAAGCATACCTACTTGTTTGTGTGCGCGTTCAAAGGTCTTTGAATTATTGAATAACTCCTTTATCTTGAAGTTAATAAGTTTGTTCGAGTTAGGTAACATGTCAAATGTGACTCCTGCCTAGCAAGTCCTTGTGGGGTTGAATAAATGTATACTTCTCTTCTTGATTGATAAATGTGAGTTGCCTCCCAAGAGTATTAATAAAAAAAATGTATGGTTTACATATACTAGTGGTTTAATTTGGTCATCTGGTTATGCTATTGAAAGGGATTAAGCATCAATAAATAATATTCCACTGAACTAATCTCTACTAAAGCATGGCTTTAAACAATGATGTATGGTTAAAATAAAATCATAATCCAAAATAAAATTTTAATGGGATAGAATTAAACAAATTTGATCACATTATATCATATCATACTACTAATTGAATTTGAAGGAATTTTTAAAGGTTTTTGAGCTACTAAATTTTTATCTTAATAAAAAAATATTTTATCACTTATGACTGTAATGTTTTGGTGATTGGTTAGCAATTGAGTAAAATAATTTTAAACAAAGGTTTTATTGTCTTTTACTTAAAATTTCGAGTAAAAGAACACTTTATAGGGAAAATTGACCCTTGATGTTTCTGACAATTGTAATCAGACCCCTTAGGTTTTTGAAACTACAATGATACCTTTTGTCGGAAACTTTAAGGGGGTCGGTCAACTAACGATACTGAGTCATTGACTGATATACATACTCCTTATAAAGAATTGAATGACTTTTAATTAAAGTGGAAAAAACTTAGGTGTAAAATACCCTTCTTAGTCTCTCGACTAAAGAGTGGTCTTACTTTACCATCTTTATCTTTTTTACTACAATAATCTGTAAAACTATTTATCATCATTTTGTGGTTGTAGTTTAGTAGTGAGAAGCTCACATTCTCTTTGTGGAGACCTAGGTTCGAATCTTAATTTTAACACAATTATAGTTTTTAATTTAAAAAATAACACATTTCAATTTGCAGGGTCAGGTTGAACCGGGCTCGGGATTAATGTATTTTAAACACATCGAGTTCAGGCTTACAAATTTGAACCCAAAGGTCGGGCCGGGCCGGGCTTGAGCCAATATAAGTAATGGTCTAAAGGAGTAAGTCCAGCCCAAATCCGCCCAAACCCGGCCCGTTGCCACCCCAATGTGGATGCACTACGGTTTAAAAAAACCTAAATTCCTCATTAGTGAGTTTCGAAAAAAAGGAAAAAATAATAAAAATAAAAGAAAAAAAAATCCCACAACTGAAGTTCTTCAAAATTAGAGAAGCTCCTCTGAGAAGCTCCACTGCTATGTACACCCAGGCACAAGGGACGTCTTTTCATAAGCCAGAGAGATGGCTGAGACTCAAATTCTCCGTGGCTTTAATCAAATTTTATATCTAATCTTTCTAAGATGGAGCCTGTAGGGAACCCATGAAACAATAAACTGAAGAATGATTCATAAAAACTGGGGGAACTACAATCATGAGGCCAAAGATTCAAATCTCAGCTTATCAAACAAAAGAATGAAGACAAATAACCAAACAAGTATCTAACTGCTATGTGAAGACAACAGTGAAAATACGAGTACAACACTCCTGCAACGGCTCCATTTACAAACATAAAAAAAGGTGTTAGAAGGGGTTGAACACAATGAGATACTGTCAAAGGTAAGAAGAGTGTAATAACTTGAATAATTTGTAAAAATAATAACTGAAAGCCTTAGGCCTTAGGTAGAATAGTAACTTAATTAGATTGATAAGTAAATTTCATTTAGTAAATTTGCTTTAGATCACTTAACATTCTTAATTACACAAAGACGTACTAGAAATCCCTTGATCATTAACTAATCAGTTTTAACTGATAGACCTAAGGGTAGTATTAATCAGATAATTTAAATTACTGATCAAATAAGAATAAAATATTATGGATGCCTTGATCTTCTTATTAGCGCATTTATATGTTCTATAATACATGATGTTTGTTACCCTTAGTTGGATCACTGATCGGATTAGATCTGACCATGCGATCAAGATTGATAAGCTTTTTGGATATTGCTACTATGTATAGTAGTCCAATCATTACTGAACTAAGAGAGTGACAAACTTGTAAATTATGTTCTTTGGTGAGATGTATGACTAGGATTTAATTGTAGGATTGTGTGACATAGATTTAAGCTAGTAGGTTGTTTGTCTTTAGTGGGTGTGAGGTGTAAGGTGAGGATTAGAGTGGGTGTGAATGTGTGGTGTAGATTTAAAAAGTTGGGGTGGTTATATTTAGATGGCTAGGATGAGAATGGGTGAAATTGGATGGCAAGGATGAGTTAGTAAATGGAGGGTTGAGATTGAGTCAGTGAGAATGGAGGGTTGAGATTTAGCCATGTGTTAGGGTTAAGGTTTGAGGAGAGAAAAGAGGATCTCTTGACTCATTCTCACATTTTTGGATTTTTTAGATTTTGGGCTTGGAGGAGGAAGAGAGAAGATTAGCTATGCTTGAGGATTCTTGCACATTCTTGCAATGTAAGTGAATACTTTCATGAAAATAATTAGAATATCTTAAATCTCATGCTTTTTCCCATGTCTTACATGTTCATAATAAGGATTGCAGTGAGTGAATGTTGTAGAAATCAATGTAAGTCATAATCTCAGGAATGTAATTAGTTATATATTAAGTTTCTTCACATTTACATGCCTTTTTAGTTCGATCTCAAAATGAGAAAATATGGAGTAGTTTGTACCACTTAGGACAGTTTAAACGTTTCATTGATGTCTGTAAGTATGTGAGAATATAAGGAATCAATTTAGGAAGAAAACCCCCTTGATTTTAGATTGTTCGCGACATTCGAGGAACTATTTGGTGCGCCGAATGGTCGTCGAACATGAATTCTAGGCCATGGACGGACATCTCAGCGCGCCGAACGGTCGCCAAGGTTGAATGTCAGCCGAGGTAGCTTCGGTGCACTGAAATTTGTTTCGGGACGCCGACAAGGTCGCCACGAAAAATAAGTTCTGGAAATGTCGTCGAATCTCAGGTGAGGTCCGCCGAGGAGGTCACCGAAGAAGATCTTGGTGCGCCGAATACTACGCCGAGGACCCCGCTGAACCTATTGTTTAAGACTTAGGATTTTTAAGTTGATAGTTGTTGTACATTAGTGTAATGTGTAGTTAGTTGTGTGATTTATATAACCCTATGCTGACAATGTAGATACAATTCTATGATATGAGTAGTGTAGTGTAGAGTGATACTTAGTGAATGTTTAGGAGATGCATGTTTTAACTAGATTCTAATGCACCCTATACACAAAGTAGCATGTATTGTTGTTTGTATGCCATATGCACATGCCATGGTGTTAGTTTAGCTTTTACCTCTTAACTTAGATTAATAAAGAGAAGTATACAAATTGAAAGATTGACTTGGAATAGCAAAATATCTGTAATTGTTTCCTCATTGAACAATATCCATGCAGTGATAAAATGTGAAAGATTGACTTGGAATAGTCAAACACCTGCAATCGTTTCCTCATAGAACCATTTCCATGCAGTGATAAAATGTGAAAGATTGACAAAGATGGTCAACACCTGCAGTTAATATTATATCCGTCACATTACACGTGAATGTCTAAGTTAACCTTATACAACTACTTTTCTATGATTTTGTTTTGTTGAATTGTGATATATGCTTCATGGGAATTGTTTTGATTACACCATGTACACTATTACTTGAATGCTTAGTTAGCGTGCACCTCATCACATGCACAACATTAACTCTTGATCATGGACTTGGTCTAGGAGTAACACCCTGTCCCTTAGTCTACAGTTTGAGGATTCCTGATTTATTATATGAGAGTATTATGAACTGGAAGCCATAATAAGTGAAGAGCATTAGACTAGGTGGTTGAGGGACTGATCATCCCAAATAGACCAATGAATGTTTTCTCCCATGGTGCGGGATGCATTTTAGGCATAGATCCCAATAGACGTGAGAAAAGATGATAGGTGAGGGCACCTTATGGCGGTAAGACCCAATATCCGAATCATATGAGTGAACTCTGATCATTGATCAGTAGTGTATGGTTCTCTAAGGAAGTTTTATGTGATGCCTTGGGATTCGTCCCTATGATCGAAAATAAGGTGAGGTGATTGTGTCCTCTAGGTCAAAACCCATAGAAACTGTGTTGCACACATAGAATAATCTACTATTCAGTCAATTTATTGGGGGTGGATTCTGTGTGAGTACCCTGTGATAGTACGATTGAGATCATATGCTGGAACCATCATTAACTGTCACTAATTAGAAAGGATCTTATCTTTGGGTCATAGCCTTCCCAAAGGTGAATCGATTTACCTGAAAAATCACATAGACCCGTGTGTATTAGAATGTTTGCATAGATCACATGTGGTGATAGTTGCAAGGTAGGTGCACCACATGCATTAATCTAATAATTGACATCATGCATCTAGTTTTGTTTGATTGTTGTATGAACTATAAGTATTGTTAACTGCATTGTTTTCTACGATAGTCTTATATATTCCTAAAGGTATCATACTTACTGGCTAGTGTAGCTCATACTTGATAGCAACCACATTTCAGGTACGTTAGACAAAAATCGAGATAAACATCTAGATAAAGAATTGATCGCGAATCTTATTTATTGAAGTAATGTAATAGTTAGAAATTGGTGTTAATCTAAATCTTCACTGTACAAACGTTATTTAGATTTCATCTAATTATGGCTTGTAATATATCTATTTTCTTTCAATTGTTATATTATGGATTTAAATGTACGTTTTATCTTATAAATTCTCTTGAAGGAAATCCATATATATATATATATATATATGTGTATATATATATATCCTTGCAACTCTGACAATTTAACTCCAATAGATGTAATCTTCTTTTGGATTTTATTTAGGTATTTACCTAAACTATTATTAGGAATTGATTCGAAAATACTAAATTAGTTTATATTTCCGTTGCTTGTATAATAAATGACTATATTGGGTATTATTTAAGAATTTTATTATCTTATAATTTTGAATCGTATTTAATATCCATTATATTTAATCGACTTTGGCTAGATATCGCTTGCCACTCCGAAGCTTTGTTAAGGGTGAAGGTTGTGAATTCAAATTTGGGATCTCCAATGAGGTTTCCAGTTTGGGTCATGACAAAGAGGGTACATCAGAAGCGTGTAAGTTGCCGTTTGGGGTCAGATCTGATATGCTCTGTTTGTATTTGTTTTTGTGGTTGGTGCTTGGAGGTGGGTTCTCTTTGTCCTTGATGTTTTCAGTGTTTGTATGTGGGTGTTTATGTGAGTGTACATGGTGGTGTGTTTGGTGATTGTTTTCTGAGTGCGTGCCATACTGTATGTGCTGACTCAATGGGAGTAGCTATGAAGTTCCCTGTGAGTGAGTAGCTGTTCGTGTGGCTATGTGATGTGTAGTGTTTGGTACTCGTTTTTGTGGGTACTCTGTTTATTTCTGTTCATTTTCTGTGTGTCTGTCTTGTTAATGGGTATTTGTGGCTGTTGTGTGTTTTTGTAATGTGTTATGTTCTGTTTTTGTCTGAAGTGGTGCTGTTGTAGGGGTTTGCCCTGCTGGGTTTGGATGTTCCAGGCTTGGAGTGTTCAGACTTGAATTCCTACTTGCATTTGGTGTTGTTGCTGTTGCAATGAATGCTTGTTGCTGCACAATTGCATTGGCCAAGAGTTGAGATACACTCTGGCTGGTTGTGCTGTGTTAAGCTGCTGTCCAGTGGTGTGTGTGTTTGGATGCTACTCATGAATAGGTTGCTGCTATAGTGAGGGTGTTGCTGCTGGGGTGTGATGATGCCTCTTGTTGCTGCAAATTTCAATTGACTGTGTTCAATGCTGCTGCAATTTGCCTGATGATGCTTTGCTCTAGATGCTGCCTCTGGAGCCTGACCAGTGCCTAACAAGCCATGTGCTCATTAAAAGAAGCAAATGATTGATACAAATTTCAGCGTTTGAAACAGAAAATACACCATGATTGATCATGCTAAAGGAAGCAACAAATGGAAGAAGCAAAATTAGAAGATACATCAAATTATAACTACAAAACTTGGTCAAATATTATATTGATCAATTACATAATTTATGTTGAGACAGAGACAACCAAAGTAACAACACTCTTGTTTATGGATTCTACTCTCAATCGCTTTGGTGATAACTCTTCCCCTTTTCTCATACTTGAACTCTACTAAGCTAAATCTTCAGCATCTCAACCAGCCAGGGTCACCAACCACCTATACAAAAAAGTCAATGCAAATCAGAGCCATAAGAAACTTTTATGTTGGATTTTATAATAACAAATTAAATTTCATCAATTCAATTCTGAAAGGTTATTTCAAGCAATCATCCTTAATCCATTGAAGGAAAAAAAAATATTAGGACAATTCGATAATACTGTTATAAAAAAAAAATAAAAAAGAATTTGAAAGGTTATTTCATTCAATTCTGAAATTTCATCAATTCAATTCTGAAAAGTTATTTCAAGCAATCATCCTTAATCCATTGAAGAAAAAATATTAGGACAATTCGATAAATATTGTTAGAAAAAAAAAAAAGGAATTTGAAAGGTTATTTCAAAGTTAGACAAGAAGTTTATACATATATATATATAATCTGCTTGTATTAACCTGATTTTTTTGAGGGCATATACTTCTAACAGCATTCCATGTATAGCACAATACTAAGTAGCTAAAGAAGGACTTTGAGCATCTATCAAGAGTGTGATCCATAAAGATGATAGCTAAAAATTCAAGTTCTTCATTCAGATCAAGAAAGGATGGAATTGCTCGAGGCTTGCTGTATTGCTTTTATTTATTAGTTTCCAATTGGATGGGTGTCTTTCTCAACAAACATCCACACCCTCTCAGAAACAATATATAAACATGACCTCAGCTAATAAAGGTCTATACACCTAAAACCCTAACAGTCTAAGGAGTTCCTGTGCTGTAAAATGAAGAGTTGCTTTACATTACAGAGACACAACAACAGCAGCATAAGGCTGTGAGTGAAAACATGGCCGAATGCTTTGTAGCAGAGAAAATGGACTCATAAAATTTTTAAGCTTTATGATTGAATTTCTCTTTTTCCCAAGTATTAAGTAATGGCAGATTGCAGGGTGCAGTACACAAGGTGGAGATGAGTGGAAACATAGAGGTACTCGTACGGTCTCTTTGTGGGATTCAAGAATAGAGCATAGTTTAAATTTCGGAAATATCACAGAGTTCGGAGGCCGAATAATATCCTAAATTTTGGATATTGTGGTGAAATTTTGATGGAAAATGTTTTTTTGATTAAAATAATTTGACGAACTAATGGTCCAAAATTGGTCGAAATTTCGGATATTTCGTCGAAATAAATTCATTTTTTTATTTATTTAAAGTATCTTAATATAGGCATAATTTTAGCAAATTTCTTTCTTTTTTTAATAAGTACTAAGTAATAACTTCTAAAATATAAATAATAAAGTTAGTCAATAAAAAGTGATATTTTCATTAACATATATATTATTTATGAATATACAAATTTTAAAAAAAAAAACAAATAATATTTTGAATAATAATGTGAAATAATACAAAAGTTTACAACTAATAAATATAACATTTATATTACAACATCCAAAAAGTGTATAAGTATCCAAAATATATTGGATTCAAATTCTAACATCTAAAAATATACAATGTATAAAAGTTTAAACTGAAATTTTAAATTTTATTTCTTGATTTCCTTTAATGGTGAAAAGTATGAGATTTTGATGCTATTTATAGAGTTGTAAATATAGTTTTTTACATTTTTTTTATCTTTAACCAAATTTTATGATTTATTTTGGCCAAAATATCCAAAATTTTGGCAAAAAAGTGAAGATTTCGGGTGAAATAATTTTGGGCAAATACAAATATTTTACCGAAATTTAATTGATTTCGGTCATTTATTTCGCGAAATAATTCAATCCGAAAAAAATCCATTTCGTCCTTCATTAGCCACACCCGAGACCAAAATTTCGGCAAAATTTTAAACTGTGAAATGGAGTAGTAGTTTAGGTTCCCAATGAACTCATCCACAATGACCATCCTTAACATGACTTGCGGTTTATTTTAAACAAACAATAAGTGTGTATATATATGTTGCGAAATGATTTGTGCTTCAATTTTGCTGTTCCTAATCTTAAAATATATATTATTTTCAATAAAACATTGTTAGTGAAGTAGCAATCTTCAAAAAATTTATATGTAAATTGTTGAGTTTTGTTGATCGAGATCAAGCAATAATAAAAAAACACAATAAATTGAAGATCACAACAATACACACAAATATACGTTGTTTGATAATGCTTACATCCATGGGAGAGAAAAATTTTTACTATGTCAATAATGAATTAGGATTAATTTTCAATATACCCTTACAGTACCATTGATCTAGAGACTAGTAATTATGAGTCACTATCTCTAACATTTTTACACATGTCACATCAAGGTTTTTATTCTCGAGATTCTATTTTGGACTAGTCTGAGCCGATCTCGATCCGGTATTGGATCGACTGATCTTGGTCCGATCCAACTTTTGGATCGTCACTTTGAAAAAAAAAATGGATTGGACCAGATCTGCCGATCCGTTTCGGTATCAGTTGGATTGATCCGATCCAAAGCCAATTGAAAAAAAATAAATTGGATTGGTTGGATCAGATCGGATCGGTCCGATCCAAAGCCACTTGATACAATAAGTTGGATCGTGGCTTGGGATCGGACCGGTCCTGGCTGATCCCGATCCTTGAAACCATGTGCCACATAGGACCCCTCATGTCCCTTTCCCTTGGAACTAGAGACTAGTGAAAATGAGTCACTCTCTCTAACAATCTCTATTTTGGGGAATATTTAGCCACCTTGAAAATATCATAACCTCATACTTCCATCTCGAACCATTAAGGATACGGGTACACCTGCTTTTCAGCATCGAGAAACATTGATCAAGTCCAAGCAATACTTGAACTTTTCTGTAAGAATAGGCTTTATCATCAACATGTCAACTGGATTCTCTGAAATGTGAATTTTCTCAAATATTACCTCATACGTAATAACCAACTCCCTTATTTTATGAAACCTCACATCTATGTGCATTGTTCTTACAATAAAGAGATACGTTAAGTTTGTCAAGCCTCATCTCTTCATTTCATTGATCTCTTCATTTCATTGAGTTTGAATTTATACACAATTGATCCCTTCTAACTCTCGTTGGTTTTAGATCTGTGTTACCCTATGGTGACTTGTTTAGATAATTAAAATATTATCTTCACTTTAGTTACAAAAATCAAAGCTATCTTCTAATGGAGATATTATCTCAAGATCTTGTGATCCTGTTGTTTAGGAACTAACGAATTGGTTTCTCTATTTACCTTTTACGTTTATCTCTATCTTGATCACAAGCTTGAGTTGATAATACGGTGGTTTAGGAACTAAAGAATTGGTTTCTCTATTCAGCTGTTGCCTTTTACGTTCATCTCTATCTCGATTACAAGCTTGAGTTGATAATACGGTGGTTACACATCTAACTGAATCTAGCTTTTGTACTTTGTGTTTATTTCTAATATCCCCCTCAAGTCAAACTCTAGAGGAAGGAGTTGTAGCTTGGAACAAAGAATCTGATGTCTAACACGTGGCAAAGGCTTGGTGAGTATATCTGCAAGTTAATCAGCTGATGAGATAAATCGAACCTCCAGGTCTCGACGTGCTACCTTGTCTCTTATATAATGAAAATCAATTTCATTATATTTTGTTTGAGCATGAGATATAGGATTGACAGTTAGGTAGGTAGCACCGAGATTATCACACCATGATGTGGAGCTTTAGGTAACAGTATAATGAGTTCAAAAAATAACGACTGCAGCCAAATTAATTCAGTTGTTGCATTTGCCAGGCTTTTGTATTCGGCTTCAGTTCTAGACCGGGCCACTATTCTTTGCTTATTAGACTTCCATGATATGAGATTCAGTCCAAAGAATATACAATATCCACCTATCGATGTATGTGAGAGTTTTTTTTCAAAACACAATGCCATGTGTGATCGTTGACTTTAGATATCGTAGGATTCGTTTTGTTATAGTCCAATGATCATTACTAGGATTGTGCATGAATTGATACAACTTTGCATCAAACTTACCGATACTAGGAAAGATTCCGGAGCCTACTCTTCTAGATGAAAGATCATTATTGGCTTGCATTGTTCATGCAATCCTAGCAGGATCTGGTGGCCGAATTAGAATTAGTTCTACTGTGAGTCTCTAAAAGTCGGGGCTATGTTCACAAGCTTTGCATTTCGTATCCATCTCAATCGGATTTAATTGCTCACGTACTGTTAAATGCAACTACCTAATCGACTTGGAAAAATGCTTGCACCTCTTCATTGGCATGATGACAAGAAGAAATATGGAAAGCTTGAGGACTTTGTCTGGTTATCCTGAAGTAAGTCTTCATGTAGCATCAAATTTTTAATTTTTAATTAAGTATACATCTTAACATGCAACTCACATTGCAATTCCAGTTATTTGTAATTGAAGAAGATTTTATTCAACTTCGAGATGGAGCTCAAGAAATTATAGCAGCTGTTGCAGCAATTGCCATAGCTGTGGCTGCAGCTTCTGCCCTGTGTTCATCCATGTTGACTTCTGTTGCTGTAATTCCCATGGCACAGACTCCTCATCGCCTAAAGAAGTTTCCTTCCATTGAATTTGAAACCCATGAAGATTGTTTCAATGGACCATGCTATAGCTCCTCCTGCAAACACATGTGACAAACCTTCACATGCGTCAGTAGATGTAATCGACCGAAAAAGGGTAAGAGGTTGAAAGGGGTTTTCAAATAACTGACGAATTCGATTGGGGCAAAGATTAGACGAAGATGGGATAAAATGTAATTTTAAAAAAGTCCTTAAATGCCTCATTGCGTCGGGAGAAGAATAGCAATGAGGGATCTTTTGGATATTTTTCTCTCTAGCTACATATGCAATCACTCAACGTTAAAAACTTGTAAAAAATAAAATCTGACCTTACATAGAATTTTTCAACCCACAAAAACATAAATGTGGAAATGTATATATATATCTCACATTAAAAAAAAACATATATATAGTATTATATTAAAGTAATACCAGCTCAGACATGTGTCAACTTCTGCTTTTTTCAATTTTTTTATTTTTCTCTACAATAGCAATTAGTGAAAAGAGAATTTATGTAAATATGATTGATATTTGGAAAGAAAGAAACTTTATTACGATTTAAGAAGCTTACCCTCAAGATATTAAAAGCAACTAAGCATGTGTCAACCTGATGTTTTTTTAATTTTTCTCTACGATAGCAATTAATGGTAAGGGTATTTTTGTAAATATGATAGGTCATTGGAAAGAGAAAGCATTTATTAAGATTTAAGAAGATCACACTCAAGATATTAAATTTGACGTTTTCAATTTTAATTTTTTTTTTTTAATTTTTCTCTACAATAACAATTAATGGTAAGGATATTTCTGTAAATGTTATAATTTAGTGGAAAGAGAGTGACTTTATTAGGATTTAAAACAATAGATCTTATATCTTTTATATATATCATATATCATATATCATATCACACATATCATACTAAAGTAATATTTCAGAATGGACTTCTATTTTTTTTTTATTATTTATAATAGTAGTTGGTATTTTTGTAAATGCGAGTGTATTTCATTGGGAAGAGAGACTTTATTAAAACGTGGATGATAAATTAATATTTTTTCGGTTTGGTCTTCCAACTCATTGTATCCTTTATCTCACATTTTTTTTATAAATTTTTTGATTTATTTTACTTTTTTTTTCTCACATATCTACAGGAGAGTATCAACCGTTTTCTCTCATTTTTTTTTTTTTTTTGTATTTTTTTCTTTTTAATTTATTTCTGGAATTTTCTTCCCCATAGGACTCTTTCTCTTCCCTTCTCAATTCTAACGAACGAGCAATCTTGCTCCCTAATCCTTTTTTTGCAAAACCCCAAAAAATTGCCTCTTTGTTTCTCCGATAAGAAGAAAATAATTTATTCAAGAAGCTTCCAGT
>JAUPMG010039805.1:0-14303 GCA_031762675.1 Pachysandra terminalis | reverse complement strand
TGAATTTACACCTAAAGGGAGAGACAGCCTTGGACGATGTAAGACGTCGACACGTCGATATGAATTTACACCTAAGGGGAGAGACAGCCTTGGACGATGTAAGACGTCGACACATCGATATGAATTTTCACCTGAAGGGAGAGATAGTCTTGAAAGATGTAAGACGTCGATACTACCTCTGTCTAGAGCGATGCTCAATGATGTCGTAGAAATACTATCCTCCGTCTAGAGCGATGCTCAATGTTGTCATAGGCGATAGTATCCTCCGTCTGGAGCGATGCTTGATGCCGTCGTAGGTAATACTATCCTCTGTCTAGAGCGATGCTCGATGACGTCGTAGGCAATACTATCCTCTGTCTAGAACGATGCTCGATGACTTCGTAAGCGTTACTATCCTCCGTCTAGAGCGATGCTCGATGACATCATAGACGATACTATCCTCCGTATAGAGTGATGCTCGATGACGTCGTAGGCGATACTATCCTCCATCTAAAGCGATGCTCGATAACGTTGTAGGCAATACTATCCTCCGTCTAGAGCAATGCACGATGATGTCATAGGCGATACTATCCTCCGTCTAGAGCAATGCTCGATGACGTTCCAGGTAATACTACCTCTGTCTAGAGGGAACCTCGACGACGTAGAAGGTCACATAGTCTCGAAAGTGCTAAGGTTCGAGGACCTCAAAAGTACTAAGATTAGTAGCCTCAATGTCACCAAGACTAGACAAACTCGACGATGCCAAGGCTAAAGAGTTTTTATTACCACTTATATTTACTGATCACCAACGCCCATATCGAGGGGTCATAAGGCTCGCCAACACTTGGCTGTATTGGGGTACAGGCCGTGTCACGGTTTCTTAGTGGCAAACCTGTAATTATCCAAACAACTTGTGATTGGTCCACCTAAGAGACTGGGGGTACATGATGCGTACTACCCCAGGTGAATATCTTAACCACCGTCAGAAACGGTGGTTAGGAATTCTAACTTCGGTTAATTCCCTTCCAAAATCTATAAATACTTGCTAACTTCCCTCATTCAAGGATAATGAAAAAGGTGAGGAGAAATCACCTTTGCCAAAATTCCTAGACCTTGAACTACGTCTGAGTTGATCCCTATTTGGGTACGTAGGCAGCTTTCAAAAGGTTCAGTCATAATCTCAATTAGATCCCTTGGGTTGGAGAATCTCTATCATCTTAACCCACTATTTTCCCTAGCCTGGTTCAACCAGGGTTACACGGCCCATAAGTTTGACTCTTTAGTTCTTTTAGAGACGGGATACGGTCACTCGTTGATTTAGGTTCTTGTCGGTCAGTAATATCATACTTGGTAACTATTCACAAAACCACCCACGAAACAGTAATTAACAACTTTAGGCTCAAAATTCAAATGCACAAATGTGCCTTGAATGAGTCAATTTGATGTGTCTTGAATCGTGGTCGAAGTGGGGAGTGAATGAGGGGAATAGCTCCCTGTATCTCTAACCTCCCATACATGTATTTCAATCACAAGGAAGTCTTTGTTTGATTGAATGATTAAGAAAGAAAGTTTGAGACAAAGATTGAGAGTTTAAAAGAGAAAGAAAGGAAGAGGTTTAGACCATTGCTAATCTAGAGAACTTTGTAGTGAGAAGGAGAAAGAAGAGAATAAGAGGAGAAGGAAGGAGAGTAGAACGAGAATTCTTTTAGTGTTTTTGCATCAGAACCACTGTAAGTAATTTATTCCGTATGATTTCTCATTGTGATGCATATTAGTTTTCAATTTTAAGAGAAAAAGGTATATTGATCTATGTGAATTGTGATCTTGAAATTTAACTTTGTAAATTTCTCTTTTCTCATATGTTTAAATCGTTGGGTTTCATATTATGAAGTTTGTGTATGAATTACATGAGATTAGAAGTGATTTCCCAAGGAAATGAGAAGTTTAATATATCTGGAAAAATACAGTTCGTGATTGTCGGTGGGAGTGCCAGTACACCGGCAAGCCTACCGACAGAGAGTGATTTTTACAAGGATTTGACCCACCGGTAGGCGCCTGTACACCAGCGAGCCTACAGACAGGGGACTATTGTGGAGAAATCTAGGGGTTTGGATGGTCGGTTTGGTTCTGGCATTTATGGTGTGATATGTTGAGATCAAAGGGAGGTCAAGGGAAATGGATCCAACTGAGAGAACCTACTTTGATGCCCATGTTACATATTGACCTTACTAAGCACACTTTTTTGATTGGTCTTCAGCTTAGATTACAGATGATGATATCCAACGGATTATCAGCGTGTATGAGCGCGTGGGTAGTTTCCGAGGGACATTATCATTAGTAATCTCTAAGCATTTAGATTATGATAGTACTGGATTGATCGTATAATGCTAGGATGTGAATGACATAATCCAACGGATTATCCGCGTGTATGGGCACGTGGATAGTTTCCGAGGGAGATTATCATTCGGGTCTTATGCATAATAATGCATGCATACTATGTTTTATGCGAAATGTAAAGTGTGCCCGGGAGGTGAAAATAAGAGGTTGTCTAGTATCACGAACCAACCAGAAAATCCCAATTTTTGAGACTCCCGATTCATTCGTAACTCTCACCCCATATTGCTATTGGAGTGTATCACAATGGTGAAAACATAAGCAGAAGTTATATTACTGTTCTAATAAGATATAAGTAACTAAAATACAAAATCTAAATCTGATAAATTCTAAAGAAGCAAAGTCTAAATCTAGACTAACACAAAGGTTCTATTATTTAGGAGTTTGATTTGAGCATGAAACTAGAGGATTTTATTTTATTTCCGCTGTGTTATGTTTGATTTGGATGTAATAGCTATATTTTGACTTATTTTTCAGTATTATATTATCTAAAATTTCCTTTTCATGGTTGTGTAATTTATTGACTACCACTCCTATGTGGAATGAGGTGAGAGTCATATTTCAGACTTCTTAGGGATTTCTTTGAGATCTCTTAAGTTTGGGATATGACAAAGTTGGTATCAAAGCCAAAGTTTTATGTTTTTAATCAAATTTCATAAAGTTTCAAGGTGATTGATATTTCAAAGTTTTCTCTATGCCGATATTTGAAAGTTTTCTGTGTGATGATTGTTATTAATAACAAATTTGTTTCAACAAATAAGTGGGTGGTTTCTATTTTCCTAAACAGTCCTTGATCTTACCAACTTACAATGGCTAGTGGAAGAAAAGGTAATGTAAGTACGGGTTCAACCAGAGCTGATACTCGAGGTCCTCAACTTGCTGGAGTTTATCATGCCTTGGGAGATTTGGCTGTAATGATGCACCAACAAGCTCAATCACAATCATCTTCACAACAAACCAAAGCACAAAGGAATGTTCACAGCATCGAGAAGTTCAAGAAGTTTGGTCCTACTGTCTTCAATGGACCCAATGGAAGCTCGAGCATGGATCGATTCCTTGGAGCACATCTTTGAAGTGATGGAAGTAGATGAGCAAGAGAAGGTTCGTTTTGCTACATTCATGCTAGAAGGTGAAGCAAGGAGATGGTAGAAGGCTACCTTGGATATCATGAGCATCCAAACTTGGACTAACTTTAAGGTAAGATTTTATTTGGAGTATTTTCCTAAGACTGTTAGGAAGGAAAAGGAATTAGTGTTCATGAAGTTAGAACAAGGCAGCGTAACTGTACCGTAGTACGCTATGAAGTTCATGGAGTTATCTCAATTCACCACCTATGCGGTTGACAAAGACGAGAAGAAAACCTTTAGGTTTGAAAGCGGACTAAGGCCTAGCATCAAGAGTAGACTGATCGTGTGTAAATTTACATAGTACCACAAGTTGGTCGATTGCGCTCGTAAAGTGGAGAAAGACATGCAAGAATTTCGGAAGATTTAAGACCAAAGGATGGGGCGGAACAACCCTAGAACCGGAAATCCTAAGAGCATCACAATTGAACAATAGAAGAGCCAAAGGACTCAAGGGCCAGCCAACACACAAAGTTTTGAAAATCCAGGTATAAGGTGTTTCAATTGTGGAAGGATAGGACATCACATGAGGGATTGTCGAGTCCCTAAGAATCCACACGCAAACACTTTTCAAGAGCAACAGTAACTTGTACCCAAGCCTCACAATCAGCAAAAGCAGAAGCCAACACCTCAAGCACAAGTACCAAAGGGAACTAATGCAAGAACTCCACAATAGCAACCTCAACAAGAAAGAGTATACGCTATCAAGCAACAACACGGTGAAGTCATGGAAGGTACAATTCCTATCTCTCACGCCTCAGTAAAGGTTTTGATTGATACGGGAGAGTCGCACTCCTTTATAGCTAATACATTAGTGAACTGTTTGGGTTTACCTATGAAGGACCAATGGAGTCTTGTCACAACAAATCCCATCGGAGGATCAACATACTTAGGGAAGGTATGTGAGTCTTGCTTAGTTATGCTAGGTGAGTCCACATTACCATATTATGCTTAAAATGATAGAATTTGATGTGATTTTGGGTATGGATTGGCTAGTTGTATACCATGTGCAAATAGACTACCTTAACCGAATAGTGAAGAATAAGTACGCATTGCCGAGAATAGAAGACTCGTTTGATCAATTGAAGGGAGCTAGATACTTCTTAAAGATCGATCTTAGATTAGGTTACCATTAACTGTGAATCAAATAATGAGACATTCCAAAGATAGCATTCCGAATGAGGTACGAGAACGTTGAATTTGTGGTCATGCCTTTCGGGTTGACTAATGCACTAGCAACATTCATGGACATGATGCAAAGGATCTTCAGACCATACCTGGATAAATTTGTGGTGGTCTTCGTCGATGACATTCTAGTTTACTCAAAAACCAAAGAAGAACAAGAAGAACATCTCTGATTTGCCTTACAGGCATTGGTATATCACAAATTGTATGCAAAATTCTCTAAGTGTGACTTTTAGAAGGAAGAAGTGAAATTCCTAGGACACGTGGTGTCTAAGAATTGAATTACAGTTGATTCAAGAAATGTTGAAGCATTACTAAGTTGGGAACAACCCATGAATGTATTGGAAGTGCGTAGCTTTCTTGGATTGGCGGGTTACTACCGTCGATTCATTGAAGGACTCTCTCACATCGCAGGACCTTTGACCAAAATCACGAGGAAGGATGTGAAGTTCATTTGGGAAGTTGCTTGCCAAAAGTCCTTTTCAACACTTAAGGAAAAGTTGACAATAGCACCGGTGTTAACAATTCCTGTAAGTGGCGTGAAGTTCGTGATCTATTCTGACATATCGCTATCGGGACTAGGCTGTGTTCTAAGGCAAGAAGAGAAGGCAGTGACTTAGCCTTCAAGACAACTCAAAAATCATGAAAGAAACTATCCTACTTACGATCTGGAATTGGCGGCCATTGTCATTGCTTTGAAGATTTTGCAACATCATCTTTTGGGTAAAACTTTTGAGGTGTTTTCATATCACAAAAGCTTGAAGTACCTATTCTCACAAAAGGACCTGAACATGCGACAAAGAAGGTGGATGGAGGTGGTCAACAACTACAACTTCTCATTGCAATATCATCCGGGCAAAGAAAACAATGTAGCAGACGCACTCAGCTGGAAGCCTCGAAGCATCGTAGCACTCATGATGGTTCAAGAATGGCGGATGTACAAAAAGATCGCAGAATTCGGCATCGAAGTTCATGAATAAGATCAAGGGGTGAGGTTATGCAACATCCTTGCTAAATCATCACTCAAGACTAGAATCATTGAACTACAAGCAAAGGAAACGTGGATGCAAGACTTGGCAAAAGATGTTGAACGAGCATAATGGACTAAGAAGGAACACGAGAGCATCAGATTGAAGGGAAGACTATGTGTACCACACGATGAAGATCTGAAAAGGGAGATTCTAGAAGAAGCTCACCATTCTCACTATTCTATCCATCCCGGAAGGACAAAGATGTACTATGATCTACGATGCAACTACTGGTGGAGATGAATGAAGGTTGACATTGAAGAGTTTGTGAAAAAGTGTGTGGTTTGTCAACAAGCAAAGGTTGAACACCAAAAGCCAGCAGGAACACTCCAACCTCTACCAATTGGAGAATAGAAGTGGGAACTCATCTCAATGGACTTCATCACGGGACTACCCAAGACCCGCAACAATCACGACATGATTTGGGTAATCGTGGATAGGTTAACTAAATTAGCACACTTCATACTGACAAGGACTTTAATGAACACGGATGATTTGGCAAGCTTGTACGTGAAGGAGATAATCCAACTACACGGGTTGCCCATCACTATTGTTTCAGACCGCGGTTCTCAATTAACTTCAAGATTTTGAGGGAGTTTGCAGAAAGCTTTGGTACTCAACTCAACTTCAGCACTCATTCCACCCTCAAACCGATGGCCAAATGGAGAGAGTCAATCAAGTGCTTGAAGACTTGGTAAGAGCATGCATTCTTGACTTCAAGGGAATTTGGGAAGATAACGTTGCACTTGTAGAGTCCTCTTACAACAACAGCTACCAAGCAAGCATCAGAATGGCCCCATTCGAAGCACTGTACGGGAGACCTTGCAGATCTCCATTGTGTTGGAATGAGGAGAATGTACGCATTCCCCTAGGACCGAAGTTAGTTGCTGAAACAACGGAGAAGATCAGACTCATTAGAGACCGACTCACTACTGCTCAATACTGACAAAAGAAGTATGATGACTCTAGGAGAAGGCAGCTGCAATTCATGGTAGGAGACTGGTATTCCTTAAAGTTTCACCAACCAAAGGAGTATTCAGATCTGGTAAGAAAGGTAAGTTGGCACCTCGATTTGTTGGAACCTTCGAGATTACGGAAATGATTGGAGAAGTAGCCTACAGATTTCAACTATCGTCTAGCTTAGACCTAGCACATGACGTATTCTATGTCTCTATGCTAAGGAAGTACCATCCAGATCCAACAGGTGTGATTGATAGGCAAACAATCACAATCAAAGACAATGCAACATATAAGGAGAAGCCTGTGGAGATTTTGGATCGAAAGGAGCAAGTTCTATGCAACAAGGTTATCCAAAGATGAAGGTTCTATGGAGTAATCACTAAACATTAGAAGCAATATGGGAACTTGAAGCTGACATTCGGGAGAAGTACCCACAACTTCTCAATTGAGGTTAGCAAATTTCGAGGATGAAATTTTATTGAGGATAGGATGTAATAACCCAAACAAAATAGTAGGGCTAATGTGTAAATAATAGAAAATTAGGGGTCAATTTGAAATTTTAGTAACAACTGTCATGTTTGACTTTTGACCGATTGTGATTGGTGGGTTGCACATATAGGAAACTAGGTACAACACACACAATCATAACTTCTAAAGTTAAGACATGTGGCTAGGATCTTGTTGGAGCTTTCAGTCTCCAATTAATGGATGAGACTTAAAACTAGGAATTAGTAAGTATTCTCTACAAACTATAATAGTAATAAAGCTAGAATTCTAAAACATGAATTAGTATGATATCAATTTATAAAGAAACCAATTAAGGCTGGAAAACTAACCTAAGGGCTGAGATTCAAACAAACTAATTTAAGGGTAGAGATTAAAGTTCCTAGAATTTCTAATTCTAGAGTTCCTAAGTGCCTATATAAATATAAGGCCTCGGGAGGTTGATTCATCACTTGGAGAAGAAGAAGAAGAAGAAGAAGAAGAAGAAGAAGAAAAGCAAGAGGTGTAATTCTCAACACCAATCATCAAATTACGGTAATTATTCAAGTATAACTTTATTTATGATTTAAATAGGAGTACATAGCTATTTTCTTTGAGTATGAAGTATATTAATGGTTTTCAAACTAATTTTCTGATATATAAAGTTATGACATGGAAAGTTTGAATTAAGTCTTGTTTTGAGAAGTACTATAAATGGGTTCTGTGCAGAATTCCATGATATACAATGTTACTTAATCATGTTTCATGTTTAAAACTCAAGAGAATGCAATAAAACAGGGATTTTTGTGCAAATTGCGAGGTTCGGTGGACTGTTCGATCTGCCGAGTAGTGTGCCGAACAGTTCCAGGAAGCCTCGGCAGCCTACTCGGCCTGCCAAAACCCAAGCGAGCTTCATAGACAGTTTTCTAGGCCCATGGAAATGCCACCGAATTGTACTCGGCATGTCGAGAAGCATGCCGAGTGCCACAAACAAATTTTTAAGGCACTAGAAATGTTACCGAGACCAAACTCGGCATGCCGAAAAGCATGCTGGACCTGACGAACATACCAAAAGAAAAAGAGCCAAGAACCAAAAGGAGAGCTCAGCAGCCTGCTCTACTTTCCCAAAAAGCTACCAAGCTGAACCCAGGACCACTTGGCAGACCAGGGGAGGCCCTCGGCATGCTGAGATTTCCCAAGTTTTCCTGTTTGACTTGAAATTTTACATACTTGCTTATTTTGACTTAATTAGACCGATTTTGATGTTAGTTTTGCTTAATTATGTTTATTTCATATAGTTACTTCTTTGTGGACTCTATTGCTGTGATTTTTGAACTCTTGATATTTTGACTTGAGTTCATATTGCTCATATACTCATTGCGATCATGTTATTTGGTGCATATTACGCATTGCACATGTACTTTGATTACTTAGTTAATGCGCACATTCTCACTTGCACAGCATTGGACTTTTAGCGTCATGACTTTGGATTTGGTCTGAATGCTTTACCCTTGATGTGAATCCATACTTTTGGAAATTCATGATGATTAAGAGTGTAATATGATCTGAAAATCATAATAGGTGAGGAGACTTATATTTTTATGTGTTGAGGGACTAGCTATCCCAATATACCGGTTATTTGTCCTATGGACTATTAAGGAGTGAAATTTTGTTGGTTATTTAATAAGTATGATTCCCTGAGGAGATTTCACATTGGTGGTGCCTTGGATATTCCCTCAATCAAAAATAAGTGGGGGAATTGTGCCCTCTGTGTTGAAACCCCTTAGACCTATGTTGCGCACATAGAATATCTCATCTTCGAAAGTGGCTCTGTATGGGGGGATGGTTCGTTAAGACATCTTGTTCAAAGAGGGATGGATGTTGTGGGAAATTACATTATTAATGTACCTACCAACTTGCATTGCATATTAGACTGTTTGTTTAGATCACACTTGGTGATTATACATGTTAGGTGCACAACATTCATTACATTCATTAAAACTTGACCTCATGCATATTCAGCATGTATCACATGAAATTCTTGCATATTCAGCACATATCAAATGTTTAGCACATATCACGTGATCACTTGTTTATTGATTATATGGATTACCATTGAAGAGTGGCATTGTCTACTTCAATCTTAAATATTGTTAGACTTGTTTACTTATTGGCTAAGTGTTGCTTATACTTTCAAGCAACCATATTTCAGGAACTATAGAGGAGGATGACTTGGATTATGGAGACCAAGTCGGGGAACAAAGTTTTGACGAAGTTACTAATTCTATAGAAGAAGCTAATTAGGGATTTTATTAGAGAGTTTGTTAGATTTTGTTGGCTTGCAAGCCAAAATTTATTTTTCGCTCTTGTTAAGCCTTACTTTATTTAGGAGTTTGATTTGAGCTTGAAACTAGAGGATTTTATTTTATTTCTGTTGTGTTATGTTTGATTTGGATGTAATAGCTATATTTTGACTTATTTTTCAGTATTATATCTTATCTTAAATTTCCTTTTCATTGTTCGGCAATGTATTGACTACCACTCGCATGTGGAATGGGGTGAGAGTCATATTTCAAACTTCTTAGGGACTCCTTTGACATCTCTTAAGTTTGGGATGTGACAACTCGTCTTGTCGAAGAGGCTACCGAACCAAACCCAGAGACCACTCGTGTAGTGATCCTAACCCAGTAATTAATTAATTAAGTTAGGTTAAGATTAATTAAATTGATTAAGTGAGCATAACTTGGAAATACAAACCAATATTTGTAGACTTAGATTAAAACAATCTAATAATAATCATAAGCAATTAGGATAACTTCATTTTATAAAACTAGATTTAGAATGCATGAACCTATTGTCTTTGAGGTGCACATTAATAACCATGGTTTAGAGTCGGGCTAAATTAGTAATTAAAATGAAGTTTGGGGCAAGAAGAATAATTAGTGGAAAGTATAGAGGTTAGGGAGGAATTAGGAAAAATTGGATTGTTTGAGAATTTAATGGGTCGTGCAAGCCATTAGCTATAGGAATTAAGGGTTGTTTAGTAATTCACCTTGAGGTGAGTTTGAATTAGTAAGAATTGGATTAGGATGTTAAGGAGGGGATTCAAACTTATTAGAGTTTAAATTTTAAAAGGATCCTTAGTGGGGAAGTTACCTAATTAGAAGGGCTATGTGTTGGGAAGGTTAAGAAGAGATTAGGAAAGGTATTTGGGTTGTTTGGGAAGTCTAAAAAGTGAGGGTTTCTCTTAAAAAGTGAATAGTGGTTTGGGTAGGTAAAACTTTGAGGTTTGTAGAAGAAGAAGAGAAAGAGGAAGAAGAGAACGGTAGGATTTAACAATACACATTGATTAACAAAAACAAGTAAGTCTCATACTCTGTTTTGTTCTCATGGAGGATCGTTATTGATCCCTTGATCGAATGCATGAATCTATGATATTGCATGCAATTATCTACCATGAAATGATTTGATGTGAAATGAATGATCATCACGAATGATTTGGAATGCATGAACCTATTGATCACAATTGTATTGATTCCATGATTGATAGTTTGATCCCCATATATATGTTCAGATATATGATGAATAGGGATGTTATCCCATATGGAATTCTAATTTCTTTCGTGATGATGTTTTTGAGTGAATTTATATGATATGATCTTGATTTTATGTTGATAATCCATGTATGTGGTTTAGTTGCAAGTTAGGACTTAATTAGTTGATTTCTAAAACCCTGGAAATTGTAGAGACCTTAACTATCTATTAATGGACCTACCTAAATATTTTTCATAATTTATTTCATATTTTATTATGATTCCCCTATTCGTTAGGAACACAGCAAAACAGGTTTGAGGTCACTCCAATAAGTATTTAGGAAGCTATGACCAAAATACCAATTGTACATCGAAGTTGAAAACCCATAACAATGCCCTGTCTGGTCCACCAGCTACCCTATGGACAGAGAGCGTTTTTGTGAAGGATTTGGGCCTCGGGTAGGTACCGGTCCACCGGCAACCCTACCGATGGACTGCAACTTGGTGCACAATAGAGGAATTTGACTTGTTTGAGTCCGAGAAGTGTGTCCAATGTTTGATATTTGGTTCTTGGGAATCAAAGGTTGGTCTGAAGGCTCAAGCCAATCTGCGGGGAGTTGACCTTGAGTTCCATGGCACATTTTACCCTACCAATTAACTATAGACTTGACTATTGACTTAACCATGGCTGGGGGTTGCGACTCCAAGTGTTTGATAATTGAATGATTGGAATATTGTTGTGCTATGATGAATATGATTGATTGTGATACATTGAGACTTGTGGAAAGGATGCTTGTGATGGTATCTGACAGATTGTTCGTGTGTATGGGTGCACGGGCAGCTTTCGACGGGTATTATCACCGATGATCCTATTGATTTTGGAAAGGATACCCGTGATGACATTCAGTGGATTGTTCGTGTGTATGGGCGCACGAATAGCTTCTGATGGGTGTTATCACTGGAATGCTATGTTGTTGTTTGGGTAACCATCCTGTGAGAATCTCCCTGGGTTGCAATCCCTAAATGTAAGATATTGGTAACCATTCTATGAGGATCTCCCTCAGTTGTAATCCCTAAATGTAAGATATAGGTAATCGTCGTATATTGGCCTCCCTGGGTGTTAATCCCTAAATGAATGGGTAATCATCCTTATGTAGGACCTCCTTGGGGCCGCTCCCCTAAATGCAAGTAAATAGCTTGGGAATTGTGCCCGGTAGGTTGCGAATCCTACAAAACTCTGATCTACACGTGGGAGTTGTGATTAAGATATGATTGGTTCATGCTAGCAGCACCAAGCATGTGATACTTGGCACCGGTGGATCACCGGCTAGGAACTCGCATTAGACTTGCACTCACGGCTAGGAACTTACATTAGACTTGCATTCATATTATGTGTGTGACATCATATTGTATTGAGCATCCTTAAACATTGCATCTTGCATGGCATTTAATATCTATTTTACATACTGTTTCTTAGTATGCTTATATGTGACTTGATTATGTGAGTGTATGGTTGATTTGGATAACATGAGACTGTTGTTGATGATATTGTTGCTTGTTGGACTAACGGTGTTCCATGAGGATGGTTGTCAGTTTATGTTTCTTATTGGGCATTCTAAGCTCACGCAACATTTCATGTTGCAGGATGAGGTTGACGTTAGCATGGATGGACTTGGACTTGGATTTCTGTCTTGATAGATCCTAGGAGTTTTTCTTTAATTGTTTCATTGCTGGAATAGTTTATCAGTTCTTTTTTATTTTGGGTGTAGGCTCTTCTAAAGCCAATAGAATAGTTGATGTAACTTTGATATATTTTTAATTGTCATTTGCTTCCTCACTCTGATTGGTTTAATAGAAGTAATAGTTACTTTTATTATCATTTTGGTTTGGTGTTCCGCGTTCCATGGTTGGGAACTCGAAGGTTGCACCTCGTGATTCATGCCTCCCACCTAGGGATTCGGGCATCGGGATCGGGATCTAGGGCGTGACAGATTGGTATCAGAGCTCTAGGTTAGATTACCTAGGGTTAGGAGAACTTAGAGGTGAACACTAGGATTAACATGGTTCCCACATTACCCCTAGGCTTATTCACAGGGCTGGATTTAATATATCTGACAAAGTGGACAGGCTGATCCTTGACAATCAATGGTAGGTTGGTGAAGACAATGATCTACAGTTCCTTTGGGATCAACTACCTTCTATGCCCATCTGCAACCTCCAAAGGGACAAATTGACTTGGATTCCATCTAAATTTGGAGAGTTTACCTTCAAAGAGACCTGGTCAGTTTGTAGGAGCCACAGCCAACCTGTAATCTGGGCCACTTTCATCTGGTTTAAGGGAGTTGTGCCCAAGTATAGATTCATCACTTGGATGGCTTTGAGAGGTAGACTTCTTACCCAAGATAAGCTGATAAAAATGGCCATTATTAGTCAATCTTGCTGGTCACTGTGTAATTCATCACCTGAAACTAGTGAGCACCTCTTCTTTGAATGCCCTTTCTCCTCATGGGTGTGGCAGAATATCCTTTTAACATCTGGCATAGCCAGAACACCTCAGTTATGGCTTGATGAAGTGAACTGGTTTTCTAAAAATTTCTATGGTAATGATTTCAAAGCCAAGAGCCTATGCATTAGCTTCAATGCTGTGATCTACTACGTTTGGCAGGAAAGGAATACTATAATATTTAAGAACAAGTACAAGGATAAAGAGTTCACATTGGAGGACATCAAGAAAAACATAAGAAGAACCCTTACTGCTAGGGTAGTACTGTCCAGGATACTAGTGCTAACAGAGTTTTCTGCTACAACTGGAAGATTCGGCCTCAGTTCTTATAAACTTTGTAGATCTCTGATACAGCTATCTTGAGCCTTATGTTCTGTTGTACTGACCCCTTAGTCTTGGGGGTAGTGTGCTTGGGTGTTTTTGCACCTTGCTTTGTAACCTGTTTACTTTTTAATACAATACCAACAAACCTTACCTTCCAAAAAAAAAAATAAATAAAAAAATGGTTTGTTTAAGAAGAAAGAAATCTGCCCATTCTTAAGTTAGCAGCCAATGTTACTGTAAACAATCAACACAGAGAAAACTTGTGGAATAGTAACATAGAGAAAACTTTGAAATATCAACACATTAAAAACTTTTGGAATTGATTGAAAACATAATACCTAGGCTTTGATACCATTTTTGTCACGAATCAAAACTAGAAATCTCAATGGAGTCCCCAAGTCTAGGTTGTAACTCTCACCCCACATCCAGATGGGAGTGGATAAACAATACATAGCCAAAATCATTGAATAGAGAAGGACGTTTATATAAGATAAAGTATAGAAAAGTAGTTTATTAAGATAATATTCATCACATAACATCCTTCGAACAGAAAGCAGCGGAAAGAAAATAATACTAGTCTCCTGCTTCAAATCAATCCCTATTAACTACTGAAAACAAAATAAGTACTAAATTACAGCAAATAGACCCTACTACAAGTTCTATTAATTGTAACAACGTGAAAATTTTAATCCTTCAACCTAAGGTTAAAATACTAATTTAATAAAACCTAATTAAGCTCAACATAAATATTAAGTAATTAAGACTCAAGTTATGTAATTGGAGTATAATC
>JAUPMG010039794.1:0-13134 GCA_031762675.1 Pachysandra terminalis | reverse complement strand
GCGTGTATATATATATATATATATATATATATATATATAATGATTTAGAAGATATTTATAATATATTATATAAAATAATATATTAATTTGATATTAGAGAAAAGGAAAGGAAACATATCCTATATGTAATTATATTATTATTATTTTATAAATTATATATTACATATTTAATTAATTAAGGAAAGATGATTTTATATTTTACACAAGTATTAGTAGGTTTTGGCTTTTGAATGTATATAAAAAATATTAAATAAATGTATTAATCTTAAAATAATTAATGAAAAACGTGAAAGAATATTCTCTTGTAAATGTGCCGTTGTTGGGGAAATGTGTATAAATGCAGTAAAGTTTTTTTTTGGTAGGATATAAATGCAGTAAAGTATTGTATACGTTGGAAGATGTGTAATAAATGTAGAAAAGAGAGAGTGGAGAGAGAGATAATAAAAGTCGGCTTCAAATAAGGATACATTTAAGAAACTAAAAGAGAGTATTTAAATTTTGCTAGACAAGCGCGTTTACATTTTTCAAAATCCGCGCTCTCACTTGACTGAATTCGCGGATTGATAACGGATTTTTCTTAAATTCGCAGATTTGCGAATTTAATGCGAGAGTGATTCCCTATTCTAACGAATTATGCAACTAAGATGGAGATATAGTGAGACCAGGCATTACTCGGTTCACGACGAACTACATTGCCTTGGATAGTATTCTTGGCCACAAATCAGGATTGAGGATCTTATTTATTGGAGCGGCATGGACCAGTTGCTCTCACAGTTAGACCAAATTGGGTAAGAAAGTGGAGGATATAGTATTAAGGCCTGCTTTTTGGGAGAAGGTGAAATAACTAGTGTCTTTTAAAGCCCATTTATCGGGTGTTGCGCGTAGTTGATACAGACACTTGACCCACCATGGGGTCTATTTATGAATTTATGAGGCTGATGAAGGAGCAGATCAAAGCAGCCTGCCCAAGATCATATAAATGGGTCCATAAGATAATAGATCACCGTTGGTATAAGACACTAGAGCATCCTCTTCACAGTGTTGGTAAGTGACACTAGACTAGATCACCATTTACAATTGTTATTGCTCATTTAGTTATTATTTACTAATCCTTATTTCACAACCAATGCAGCCTACTAGCTGAACCCTAAGTATCATTGCAGTCATAAGCTTGGATTACGAGGAGACTTGACACAGGTTGTACATGATGTCTATGGTAAATTGGACCCCAACTCAGAGACGAAGGGTGATTTCGGAAATGAGGTGAGTTGAGACATAAGAATGAGCTTCTTGTACAATAAGTCAATAACTTTAAGGTCTAATCTTAGTCATACACTGGTTTTTTGACACAGTTAATCATGTTTAGAGACGCATTGGGTTGATTTGGTCAGGATGCTGCCCTCCACTCGAGGAGCAAGATGATGCCATGTAAGTATAGTAGTAATTACTTATTACTTTATTATTGTTTCATCACATATTCATACTAATATACAATTAACTTTTACTAGGTGAATGGTGGAGTATGTACGGGATTAGTGCTCCTACTCTTCACAAGTTAGCCGTGAGGATTCTGGCCCAGACTGCTTCCTCTTCAGCATGTGAGAGGAACTGGAGCACATTTGCACTCATTCATACCAAACAAAGAATACAAAAGGAGAGTGAAAGTGCAATGGCTGAAGACCCATTGGCTAAAGGGGATGATGATGAGAACCCGCTATATGAGTGGGTTAGGGCTTCTGAGTTGGACAAACCTAATGGTCAGCCCAATTGTGAGGTTTCGCAGGCTGCTGCAAAGATGGTTATTGATGTCGAACGTGTGATGGAGAGGGAGATACAGCCCACACGTAGTGGCGACAGGGCTATGAGGCTTGTCCCTCCTGTTACAGGTAGCACGGGTGGTGATGGTGGTGATGGTGGTGGTGAATCTGGTGATGGTGGTGATAGTGACAATGATGATAGTGGTGATGATGATGACCAAGGGCAAGGGGGGCACAAGTGGTGGTGGTGGTGGTGGTGGTGGTGGTGGTGGTGGTGGTGGTGGTGGTAGTGCAGGTGGAATTGGGGCAGGTAGTCAAAGGCTTATGAGCCCTTTCAGCTTTCACTGGAGAGTCTCAGTTTGATTATGCCACACCATGGTGCTCACTCACCACGTGGTGGCAATGATAGCCAGAGGAAGGGGAAGCAAAAGAAGAATTTGGGATCACATGAGGAGACTTCTATACCCCATAGTATAGGATCTATGGATGTCGAACGTGGGCAGCAGGACTCATCTTCAGCAGAGTCTTATCATGGAGGACATGGACAGTACACTGGAGGATACTACCCTGGAGCTGGAGGATATGACCCTGGTGTTGGAGGATATTATCCATATGGACACGGAGGACAGTTCCCTAGTGCTAGAACTCTGATTGGAGGGGATATGAGACATCTCAGAGTTATGGTACAAAGGATTAAGCTACCTCATACAGCTATTGCACTGTAGATTTTAGTGGAGGGTGATACCCATACCCCCCACCCCCAGGATATGATCTACAGACATCCCTATCCACCTTCTGCTATTACAATTGTGAGTACTCAACTGTAGATTTTAGTGGAGGGTGATACCCATACCCCCCACCCCCAGGATATGATCTACATACATCCCTATCCACCTTCTACTATTACAGTTGTGAGTACTCATTATCCCCAGTATCCACCCATGGGGATACTTGTACAGATAAGTATTGATGATTACCACAGATATGTTAATCAGTATATGTAATGGTATCATCAGCTTATGAGCTGGCCACAGTACTATAACTATGTGGAGAGTCCATATTATGGTAGTAGTCAACGCAGAGATGATGACGATGATTCCGAGACTTCACGGCATTCATTGTGGATTTGAATCATTATTGTATTTGACTATTTGTGACTTGTCAATCATTGAACATCTACTTTATTGTTATTTTCATGATCATTTATATTATGTCATGTTAGTTATATTATGCTTTGTTGAATGAATGTTAGTCGTTTACATTACAATTTATGTTTTTTGTGTTGTTTTCAACATATATGATGTATTCTAGGGTATTTATGTATTATTTAGACATAATCTAAGGTTTCATTTAAAAAAAATGCATTTAGGGTGAATTTCCCATTTTTCTGAAATCTGGGTTACATTTCCCCTTGTCGCCAACATGGAGAAATGTCCATTTTTCTGACCCTGTGGGACATTTCCCACATGTCGCCGACATGTCGCTGACCAGTCTTAGTGACATGACCAGCAACATCGACATTTAAAACCTTGTATATATCTTTGTGTGTGTGTGGGTTTGTCTATATGAGTACAAAGGCTATAGCTTTATACTATATGTTCATCTTTCTCGTGAAAATGTTATACATGTATACTTGAAAGATGTATCACCCTCTCACACCTTCTCATAGGGAGCCCTTTAGGTCTCTAATCATAAGGCATTTTAATGCAATTTCCTTTAACGTATCTCCTATTGGAGCTACTATAGACAATCTCAAATTTGTTCATTTCTTAGCTTATTTTTCCTAGTCCCTTCTCACATCCATTTTATCTTTCTTGTTGAAAAAATTAAAAAATATATATATTTATAACTAATAGCTGTTTTTACACATGAAACATGGCTCAAGAATGTTACCCTTGTTTATGTGGTTTATCTAGACAGTCCCATGTTAAGTCATTAAGTGGGTGACCAGGATCAGCCCCATCATCCTTCCACGTTGACAAAAAACCCATCTCACTAGAAAAATAAGCCTTATGAAGCTTACCAGAAAACCATTTTTCATTCTATACTTGTATGTGAATATATATATACCAGAAAACCATTTTTCATTCTATACTTATATGTGAATATATATATATACCAGAAAACCATTTTTCATTCTATACTTATATGTGTGTGTACACACACACACACACATATAATATATATATATATATATATATATATATTTATGTGTGTGCGCGCGCGTGTGCTTATGTTTCTGTATAATTTATACCCATGGCATTAATAAGGCTACAGCCTCAATCTCTATTATTCTCTTCTTTGTGAAAATATTGTACAAATATACTTGAAAAGTGTAGACACAAATTTTTGGTGCATGAAATTGTTCAAATAAGTCTCTCTTTGTTAACTATATAAAGATGAGGATGGGTAGAATAATGATTTATTAGATGAAGAATCCTAGCAAAACTTAGTTATCACAAGTAGCAACAAGTTGGCAGGACCCCAATGTCCACGTGTTTTTCCATATTACCCTCTTCACACATCAAGTTTCAAATAACACATCTATGAAGTGGTAAAAAGTAAAACCTTATTTGAATGTTTTTCTAGCTGAAAACTCTAGAAAAGTATTAATAATAAATTCAAAATTTAAAATTTTTTTAAAAAATGACAATTTGCATTATTCATAACAATGGCCAATAAACAAGTACAAATGGGGCCTATGTAGAATGTATGTTGAAGGGGAATTCATATGGCCTATCCAGAGGATCCCCATCAAGTGGATGGTTTGGGTTTTCCATGTCACCCCTCCACATGGCAGAAAAACCCTTGTCTCACCAGGAAACTAAACCTGGTGAGACAGACCAGAAATCCTTTTGCCAAAAAATATATAGTACCTAATAGATCTAATAAAATCTGCCTCCCACGATTATCAGTACTAGAGGGTCAACTTCATATATCAAAGATAAAGTCCCCCAATACCTCATTACTCTAACTTGTTCCAGCAATATTAGTAAATTTAAGAACACAGAGGCAGTTCAGAATTGCAATTTTATATAGTTATAGAACAAAGATTATCACTAATTAATTATAATAAAGAAAGTATATCTGAAACTATTACACATTTCAGATTGGACAACCTGATCTGAAGATCCTAGTGGGCATTTCTTCAAAAGTTCTTCGAGACATAGAAGAACAGTTTCCGCCACACTGTCCCTCACCCTATGTGGGATTCTGGGGACATTGAGCACGCCAATTTTTTCTTCAGAATCAACCTTTTGGGGAGATCTGCAACCAACTGCTGCATCCAGGAGAAGAAGCAACGGGATCAAGATGTAGCTGAAAAAAAAAACAAATCAACAAAAAAAAATACATGAATATCCTATGCTTGAGAGACCATATGTAATTGAAATGGATATTGCTCAAAATATCTATGAGATGTAAAACTTTATAGTGAAGGACGAATCCAAAGTGGCAATTAACTATCAAAGAAACTAATTCCAGCATAAAAAGAACATAATTTTCAACAAAAACCATATCAAACATCGAACGTTATTGTTACAATCCTATATGTTAGGTGATTAACCAAATGAGTTTCCATAAGTCCTGGAACTTTTGGAATAACAGTTAGGTCCATAACAAATGGTATCAGAGCCACGTTCCACGTCACGGGTTCAAGTCACGGAGGGGCGACCTATAGACTGTATTAAAATGTGTTGGTATTATGTATGGGCATGGTGCTAAGTCAGAATACTGATAGGTGAGTGGAGCCGTCAATAAAGGGGTAACGGCAGGTTAGTGTCCATAAAGTGGGCTGCCGTGGACGTGGGCTACGGAAGCATGGTGGAATGTTACGATCCTATGTGTTAAGTGCTTAACTAAATGAGTTTCTACAAGTGCCGGGACGTTTGGAACAAAGGTTAGGTCTGTAACTGTCACCTAAAGGGATTCCAATAGAAATCCTGAAAAACCTAAAAGGAAATGGAGTAAATCGAATAGCCAAAGAAAAAAATAAAAATCAAATATCGAATGGAACTTACTCCAGAAACGGCTGTAAAGCATCACTAGGAGTTCTACAAAGAAACTCGAACAGTTCATTAATAATTGTCGATGTTTTATTAGGGTTTTGGAGAAATCCGAGAAGGTCTAAGCAGTAAAGCTTGAGCTCAGAGAAAACACTGCTTCGACTTTCTTCGTTAGGGTTTCTGAAACCTCCATTCTCTTCTGCAAGTTCTTCCATTAAAAAGATCTGATTTAAATCTTCATCAAAAAGAAAATTCCTATTTTCACTCTCTGAATTGCAGAGAAGATCAAGATTTTGAATACACTATTCCGAAGAACCGCGAAACAGAGGACTCACGAATATGGAGACCCCTTTTTTTTTTTTCTAAAGCCCGAATACGGTAGATCGTTGTGCTATAACTGCGTCCGCCAAGGGATGGCAACGGGGCCGGTTCGGGGCGGGTTTTGACGAACCCAAACCCGCCCCTAAAGGACTACCTAATACCAAACTCTATTGGGGCGATAGCAGGGCGGGTTTGAACGAGTTAACAGATTTTTTTAAAAGTAAATATTTTTTAATTTAAATCTTTAATATTTTAAATATATTTACTTATAATATATAGATTTATACATAAAATATACATTTAAAACATAAAATACATATTTAAAACATAGGTGAATGGCAACGGGGCGAGTTGAGCCAAACCCTAACCTGCCCCTAACCCGAGTTAGGGGTTACCAAATCCTAACCATTAGGGGCGGGGCGGGTAACGCATTTAACCCAACCCGTTGCCATCCCAGCGTCCCGTGAGAAAGTAATCTTTTTATTTTTTTCCAGTAAATTCCACAAACCTCCCTCGCGATTTAGCATAATACCCGGCTACCTCGACCAAAATCCTAATCCTTTTTTTTAAAGGACAAAATTACATTGACACCCCCTTAGTTCAAGGTTTTTATTCTTGGGATCGTGGATTGGATTGGTTCGGGCCAATCCCGATACGGATCGACGATCCAAGTTCGATCCAAAAGTTGAATCATCTTTTAAAAAAAAATAAAAAATTTGGATCGGCCGCACTAGTCGCCGGAACGGCAATATCGATTGAGATCGATCGGTATCAGCTGATACTTGTTGGATCGTTAATTTTATAAATTAAAATAATAAAAACTTTGGATCGGTCTGATCCAGTCACTAAACCGGTCCGGATCGGTATCCGTAGGACCGGTTTGATCCAAAGCCACTTAATACTATATTTGATCATGGCTTGGGATCAGACCGAATATGCCCGATCCCAACACGGACCGGCCGATCCGGATTAGATCAATCCAATCCTTAAAACCCTACCTTAGCTTGACACAATAGCAACAAGTACTCCTCAAACCTTGGTCATCACAACCAATACCTTTGTTGGCCAAACCAGAGCGGGGTCTAACGATCTCTAATAGAAATTGATCCTTTGAATATAATACACCTACGTAAATACTTAAGTTTTATTATATTAAAAAGTTAAAAAAAAATAAAAAATAACTAATTTACCCCATATATAGTTGAGATTTTTACAATGTTATATATATTGAAGTTTTTTCTTCCATAAAAACACCGGCATTGTCATTAAATATCACTAAACAAGGTGTGAATAAGGATATTCTTATCGTAAAAGTATTTTGATATAAGCAACATGCGAATATTCTATTAATTTATTGATCCATAGCAGCATAAGGAGCTTGTTGTAACATAGTTTCAAACTATAACGCCCTGAATCCCGATGTCCGAATCCTAAGGTGGGTGGCACGGATCACGAGGTACAACTTTCGGGTTCCTAACCAGCAACGCGGAACACAACAACCAACCAATAATAAAATCTAATAATGCTTACATAAACCAAATTAGAGTGCGAAAGTAATCAATTACATCAATTATTCGAATGGCTTCATAAGAGCCTACAAACCGAAATAACTACTCGACTATCCTATTACATCAGATTTAACTATTATTAATCAAGACAGAAAATAATTTAATGCAGTATCAATCCATGCAATTCATCCAATCGCTTTAACCTGCAACATAAATAGGTTGCGTGAACTTGGAATGCCCAGTAAGAAGTAATTCTGTCATCCATCCTCAAGGAATCACATCAGTCCAAACAACATACAATATCATGAAATCAAAGGTAATCATATAGCAGCAAACATGTTATACTAATTAATTCATATCACATAAGAATTCCATCACGCCAATCAATACATACAAAAGCACTCCACTATCCGATGATCAGCCGGTCCATCAATCTCCACCAACACCCTGGTCCACGACCTTACGGTCAACATGTCTCCACATTCAATCATCCCACGTGTAAATCATGGTTTTATAGGATTCGTAACCTACCGGGATCAATTCCCGAAGCTATTTCGTAAATTTAGGGATTAACACCCAAGGAGACCTTCAATGAGGACAATTACCCACGTACATTTAGGGATTTAACCCAGGGAAGTCACTATGCGACGATTACCCACATCAACAAGTTCCATATTTCCAATTTGTTGCTGCCCGGTTGCCCGGACTCAACCATCAAACAACCAGTAAATTTTCTGGTGATAATATCCTTTGGAAGCTACCCGTGCGTCCATAGACACGGATGATCCTTGGGAGACCATCACAAGCTTCCTTTCCAACATTAATTTATCACAATCATCAAACAATCCACATTCATTTTATAATCTTCAAATAAGTGTGGTTCATAACCCTAGGTCAAGTGGTCCAATCCCCAAGTCAATTTGTCTCAGGGGATTCGGTGGACCGACGCCTACCGAAAACCCATTTAAGCCTATAATTCACGTACTGTTGGTGGACCAGTTAATGGACCGGTACCTACAGCCCGTAGAGAATTCTGGGAAATTTCTGGGTTGCGTGAACCCAACCTCTTGGTATCCGATTTCCATCCCCATTAGCATCAAAGGTCTATAATCATCACAATTATTATATTATACTTAATTATACATATCAAAATATATAATGTATTAAACGTAACACACCAAATACTATAAGAACAAGATGATTAACACAAATTCAGATACACATGATCATAAAAATCTAGAAACTCAATCTAACGACCTATTAAACTCATACTCACATGATTCAAACATTCTATATTAGCATCAAAACAATATCAATATTAAACATAATATTACACATTAATGACCTCTGAAAAACCAAGAGAATTATACAGATATTACAATTTACCGTTATGTTCGTTTTGATGATGATCTTAACGTGTACCTCCTTCTACTTCTTCTCCTACAGATCTAGCACTCATCTTCCAGTGTCTCTCTCGATCTTTTTCTCAGATCTCTCTCTTATTTTCTTATGGCTATACACATTCCCTCCTAACCTTTCTCTTTATGGCCTTCAGATCTTCTCCCTCACTTCTTTCTAGACCCAAACGTGTAGAAACTTCCTCATCTTAATCCAACCTTATTAGAAACTCTCCCTTATTCAAATCTTTCCTATTCTCTCTCTCATACTAATCTCCTTTCTAATTAGTAACTACAATCTAATTTTTAATGAATTTACTAACTTAACCTTTCCTACTAATTACAAACTCTTTTTAATTATCCTTCTAGCGTAATTAGAACCCTTCTAGAAGACCCTATTAATTAATCTAAGCTTAATTCCTTTTTCCTCACTTACACGTGAACTACTAATTCTAGTTAATTCAGTTTTGTTAATTACACCATACTCCCTCATAATTTTTATTAATTACAATCTGACTCCAATTCTTTAATTTAAGTACAATACATCATTTAACTCCTTATTTAGTTATTTAATCCTGGGTTAGGTTCACTACACTTGTTGCCAGTTTTCCAAACCCAAGGGAGTGTCAATGTAATTTACCCTTTTTATTGAAAAATATAAACATTTCAATACCGATCGTATCGATATCAAAGAATATAACAAAGCCCATAATCATATCAATATCGATATGATAAAAAAGAATATAATAAAAAAACATTGCTTAGCAAATAAAACCATTAAAACATGTCATATAATCCTGATCATTGCCCAAGATCTCGGTTCATTGCATCTGTGAGCATGTCTCTAAACACTCCCATCTCATTACTATGTCTAGGTAGCACCATACCATCATGATCGATCTCATCATCGCTGTCAACAACAATCAAATCCTCATTCTTGTACTACTCAAATAATCAATATCGCCTCGCTTGCTGCCTAATAAAGTTGTGTATAACACATGCCGCTACAACAATAAACGAAAATTGTAGTAGCGGCATATGTTATACACAACTTTTTTTTTGGAACATATATAATCTAGAAAATATATGAATTATAGTATATATGAACAGAAATCAATAAATGACTTATTCTCTATCCAAATCTTACTTTGGTTTGTATCCTAAGGATATCCATGGTCATATTTTGACATCTACAATGCCTAACTCTACATTATTATCATTAAATTAAGTGCATCATACACAAGATAACCATAATAATATTCACAAGAACATGAAATACAACACATGTTGTTTGGCATTCAAATAGTGTATGTCCCACACTAGATCTCATCTCAACAATCCAAGATGTCCCACTAATGTGAATTCATCCCTCGAATACACAGCCAGAATAATGGATTATTCTATGTATGCATCATAGTTTCTAGGGGCTCCGACCTATATGGTACAATTTTCTCACTTATTTTTTGTCACAGGGACAAATCCTAAGGCATCACCCAGAACTTCCTTTGTGAACTATATGTTGTCCGATCTACTAACAGAAGTTGACTCTTATGATTCAAATATTGGGAAGTGCACTACCTCGCCTATCATCTTACCGCAAGTCCCTTGGGATACCTTCCTTGCCTTGGGCATAATAAACACTTAGTCCCAAACAAGGACATGTAAATGGTCACAGCCATATCATGAGTCATGATGATATCCTTTATTGACCAAGCACAATGTGCTCCAATAATAGGATATAAGGAAGCCATTTCGGCAGTGTAGGTCATAATGCAACTCATTGATTCACTCAATTTATTAATGCACAGGCACATCACAATAAGATAAAATGAACATAAACATATATTCAGATCAGCATGCACATGAGACGCATTCTCATGATCCTAGGTTAATATAATGCACGTAAGGCTATACACATGTATAAATAACACACTTTTATGTGATGAATGAATTATAATTATATATATATATATATATATATATATAATTATATATATATACATACATATATATATATATATATATGTGTGTGTGTGTGTGTGTGTGTGTGTGTGTTGGAGTTTATCTTATTTAAGAATGAAGGTACGCAGACACAATATTTTTCATACAACATATGCGAGGTCACACATAACCTCCATTAGACTACTAAACATACATATAACACAATCAATCATTAGAACACACATGCATTATATTAGCATCTAGACATTCCTATATTTTTCCTTGTAAGGTTAGTAATGAGTTTAACATGCTATTCACTTTTAGGTTTAATAACTTATCATATGCTTAAGGATTTAATAAGTTTGTATAGATAGGTCAAAACATGTAATATAGTCTTAACAACCTTGAAAACTCTTCAAAAATACCTAAATTTACATTATAAAGGTGTACAAGTGGTCCAAGTGTCAAAAGGCATCAAAATTGGGTTTGTCGGCAAGCTAGCGGTAGGCTAGCTGCTTGCCACAGGGAGTTGGCAAGCTAACCCGAGAGGATTTTTTGCGTTTTCAACTTTGACGTACGGTTGGTATTTTGGCCATAACTTTGTGTATATTTATCGGAATCACCTCAAATTTGTTGCACAATGTTCCTAGTGAAAGGGGAATCATAAAAAACATATAAAATAAATTATCTAAAATTTTTGTCATTGGTTATTTAATTGATACATTTAGATTTTGATAAATCTCCAGTTCTTATTCTTTTTTTTCGGTCTCTTAACAGATAGTGGTGGTTTCTTTATCTTTATTGTTGGGTTTTACTTATAAGAATGTGAGGAAGAATTTACAAATCAATCACAATAATTCCTTCATATTATAACAGTAGGCTAGAATTAAATACACAAGAAAATGATGAAAAACTCACAGGAATTGCAGAATCTTGATGTTGATTCTTCTTCTTTTTTGACCTTCTAGGCTTCTAGGGTTTAAATGTGTTTGATCTCTCCTCTCAAAGTCTTCTCACGTTTGCTAGGGTTTTCCTAGATTTAGATTAACCTAAAAGGCTTCTTTTTATAATATTAGGTGTTAGAAACTACATAGTGTCGTAATACAACTAATAAGCTTCTATTTTAAGCTATTAGGGAGTCCTAAGCCAACTTTAACTCCAGTCTTCTTGAAGTTATTAATTTAAAACAAATTTCTTATATTTTAAAGTCTAATTTTATTGGTTTGGGCCTCAAGGAATAACTTAAGCCAGTTAAGCTAATTAATTAATGTAATTAAAGCCCATACTTAATCACTTAAGCCCAATTCCTTTTAATTAAGCCGAAGACTAATTAATTAAGCTTAATACTTATTTAATTAAGCCTTAAACAATAGATTATGCTTTGATGTGTGATCATACAAGGTCCTTAGACAATAATATAATTAAATTTTAATATATAGTATGTCTGAAAGTGTTTAAGGATATAGTTCATATTAGAATCCTATTAAATTACTATTATACCCTTATTAATAAAATAATTTTCTATTTAAAATTTTTGGGTTGTTACACTTGTAGACCGATAAGCAGCTTTTCTATCAGCTAATATATATGCAGATACATGTGTTCCATCAATTGCACTATGGAAATATTTGAACCACAACATGTTCTTTTAGTGTCTATGTATTTTAGACAATTTTTGATTGAATGATGGGGTACAATGTCACGACCCAAACTTAAGGTAATTCACGTGGAACCCCTTAGGTTCGAACCGTGACTCTTACCCCAACCGGAATCGGGAGTGATAATCAATATATAGCCAATAGTATATAAATTTAGTAAACTTTAAAGGAAACTACTTTACTAAAAATAATTGGAAAATATCCTATCTATTACATCCAAAACACTTAAGAAAATTCGCAGAGGAAAGGAAAATAATTACATCATATTTCCAAGTTTAAATCAAATCCCTAGTCCTATACATCGTATCTAATCTAAGAAAGAAAACGATAAATCCGATAGCAAAACTCCATGTAAAAATTACTCCATGCTTTCATCAATTCCAGCAAGTTGATAATAAGGGTATGGTTCATCTTGTTCTCCAACTAAATTACCTGAAATTGCGCAAAGACATCAGCTACACTTAGCCTAGAAAGTAAATCAATTAAAATACACTTTTAATTGGAATAGGGTCAATGCCACTACCCAATGATATAACATAAATAAGACA
>JAUPMG010039783.1:0-14304 GCA_031762675.1 Pachysandra terminalis | reverse complement strand
TATAGCCCTTTTGGGTGCGAGAATAACCAAGAAAGATACACTTTAATGACTTAAGATCCAATTTGGTTACTTGGGCTCTAATATCCCTACAATAACACAGACCCCCAAACACCTGCACGAGAAGAGAATGTAAGGCTTGACAAGGATGCAGAACAGGAATATCTCTCTGAAGCACAGAAGAAGGCATCCGATTAATCAAGTAGGTCGCTGTAAGAATAGCATAGCAGCACCCCAGAACACTTTAGGCACCTGCATATGGAACATAAGGGCTCGTACTACTTCCATAAGGTGGCGATTCTTACGTTCAGCCACACAATTTTGTTGGGGGTATTTGGACACGAAGACTGGTGAATAATACCCTGAGTGGTCATTAAAAAAGCAAGAGGGCCAGATAAATACTCACGAGTATTATCACTACATAGAACACGAATTGAAACAGAAAACTGAGTACGTATTTCAGTATAAAAAGCACAAAAGATAGATAATAACTCGAAACGTTGTTCATTAAATAAACAAAAGTAACTCTAGAATAGTCATCCACAAAGGTTACAAAATAACGGTAACCTGTTTTTGACAAGACTAGACATGGTCCCCAAATATCGGAGTGGACTAACTCAAATGGAGCACATGCGCGTTTATTTGGACTCGATACATAAGACTTGCGATGGTGTTTCGCAAATTGACACGACTCACAAAATAATTCTGGTAATGATACTAGAGACAGACACAGAAGCTTCAAACTTCGAAGAGCAGGATGACCAAGTTGACATTGAAGCTCCAACAAAGTGGGAGATAAGCTGGAACACGCGACAAAATTAGGCCCCTCTTCCAGCACGTAGAGACCCCCTAATGTGCGACTCCCCTTACCAATCGTTCACCTCGTCGAACGATCCTGAAACACACAATAATCGTTGTAAAAAGTAGCCAAGCAATATAGCTCTTTTGTAAGAGCACTCACAGATAATAAATGAAATGGCAGATTAGGCAAATAGAGCACAAAATACAATCGTATAGTGGGAGTAGGAACAGCAGTACCAATCCCTTTGACAGCCACCAAAGATCCATCCGCCACTCTGACGTCGGGATGAGACGTCGTGGGGGAAAATGTGCATAAAGTACCTGTAGATCCAGTCATAAGATCCAAAGCTTCAGAATCAATCACCCAAGTCTGGGGAGATGCAGACAAGTATGCAGAAGAGGAAGCGCCGGTTTGATCTACAATGGCAGACGTCGATGACTGATTGGCCAATAGCAAGAATACTCCTTGGCTGTAAGATGGATACTACCGTCCTCTGGAGGTGCCGGTACCCCTGTAGAAGTGTCCTCGACAGGTCCAGAAACAACACGAGCAGACCGAGAAGTAGGAGGCTTGCCATGTAATTTCCAACACTTGTCATGTGTGTGACCAACTCCACCACAATGAAAACAAATAGTCATCCCATCAGATCCACGACCTCCACGTTCTCCGCGTCCTCCCCCTCGACCTCCACGTCCTCTTGACGGGATTTGACCGGCCAAAGCGGCATGATCACTCATCTCTATAGTACCGGGGGTAGACCAGACAGACTGAAGAACTCGGGAATAGACCTCAGTCAATGAAGACTCACGACTGGCAAGAATCTGGGATCTAGCCGAATCAAACTCAGATCTCAACCCGCTCAAGAAGGCCATGATAGCCAGCTACTCTCGCTGCTGTCTCATCTGATCTACATCGGAAGTCAACGACATCAGTACATTCAGTTCTTCGCAGAACTTAAAAGTAGCAAAATACTCACTAACTGGAATATTACCCTGCTCCGATCGAAAGAAAGCAAGAGGCATATCATAAAGACGATTCAGATCATCTTTACCCGAATATAATACCATAAGGTATTCCCATAACTCCTTCACGGTATCGTAATGGGTCACCAAAACAGAAACTTTGGGATCCATAGAGTTTATCAACTGATTATACAGTTTAGCATCATCCCGGAACCAAACTTTTGAACCTGCCGGATCTGTCTTACAATCGGGAGCCACCCCCGTGAGATGCTCCTCCTTATCCATGCCACGAATGGCAAATAAAATAATCTTGCGTCAGTGCTGAAAATTGTTTCCATCTAAGCGTTGATCTATGAGACGTATAGATGAAGAAACAATTTCAGAAATAACAGGTTTAGGTTCCGTGGGATTCTGATCGAATGTGCTCATGATGATCTCACAAATCAAAGAAAAATAACCGCAGAAAAATCTCACCGAACAAAGTAAACTAGGGGGAATTCGCACCCCCCCCAAATCGCAATCACGATCAACAGCTACCCTTCCGGTAGGCAGAAAAAAAATATTCACAAACAAAAAGCGCATCAAATCTTCAAACGGTGAGTACCATGAAGAAAACCAAATCCAACCAAACTCCAAATAGCCCTAATCGTGTACCATCAACAATCAAAAATCCCCAAATCGAGAAGCCCCAAACTGCTAGCCGCAAACAATCGAGAGGTAGCGAGATCGCTACCTCACTGTTGGAAGAAATCTGCAATCAGCAGAAAACTGTGATCAGCAGAAGAAGAAGGGAAAAGAAGAAGAAAGAAAAGAGGAAGAAAGAAGAACAATAGCGTGAACAGTAAAAAAAATTAGGGTTTCCCCTTCTTTTTCTATTTTTCTTTAATCTGCTCTAATACCATGTTGTGGCAGCAAAACTTACTTTCCTCAATTAGAGAGAGTTTATATATTAACTAGAACTAGGGCTAAAATAGTACATACACAAATAAAGAAAGAAAGGAAAAAAGAGGAAAAGAGAAAAAGAGAAAAAGGGGTTGTGTGGGCCTCACGGCCCACTCGCCCACACTAACACCAAACATTCTATCATCAAAACCCTGTCGGAAACCCTGGACGACCCCAAAAAACCAGCTTCTCCATCTCTGATACCTAACCTTTCCACCTACCGAGTAATCCATTTGACCTCTTCCCCTTGCAAGATCAGCCAGCTCAAAAGAACGCAACACCTCTCTGTTATTTTGAGCCATTTTTTGTTGTTGTTCTAGTATCCCTCGAAACTAACGGTCTTACCATCAATGGAGCATGATCTACGAGCAGCTCTATTCAATCCATTCACTCTGTTCCCTCTGTTCATCGCGGCACTTTCACGATGATCCGTTCATTTTCGTTCCCATACTTATGTACCTAAGAGAAGATATCCCCTCAGATGTCTTGTAACACCACTACACCACCCAATCATGTGCCCATTGATCCACAAGGGTGTGTTTGCATGTGCTTAGATGCACGTATATTGAGTTAATAAAAAAAATGAACATAAATGTACGTACGCACAAACACATATAATATTCATGCATGTATATATTACTTTAAGTACTTTTATTTTTGGTTCAGTAAAAGGCAGAACTGTATATTAATATTGAAGTGAAATACTAATAGTAATTGTACAGGTATAAACCTCAAAACTCAACCCCAATCCTTTCAGGTGGGTTTCAGGCTGAATGCATTAGGTCAAGCTGAGTTTTCATAAACATTATCATTTTAGTGGGACCCATTAATCTTTGGGATCCCAACCCTTTACAAGAGCAAGCAAGCAACCAGGGGAAGGACCTTTGTATGAGTTCTTACGCCCCAGACTTAAATTTAAATGTTTATGATAACTATACCGGAGCAATTTACGCAATTTATAATTATTTTGATCAACGTGGGTCTGCATAAACTATCATGCCAGGAAAATGTTTTCAGGACTTATTTCATGACATAGTTATGACCTCCCAGTCAAATCAAGTCATATGTAATGAGGAAACTATATTAACGCAGAGTTTTCATAAACATTACCATTTTAGTGGGACCCATTGGTTTTTGGGATCCCAACCCTTCTATAACAGCAAGCGCGCAACCTGGGGAAGGACCTTTGTATGAGTTCTTAATCCCCTGACCTAGAATTTAAATGTTTATGATATCTGTACGGAGCAACTTACAGAGTTCATAATTATTTCGATCAACATGGGTCTGCATAAACTATCATGCAAGGAACATGTTTTCAGGACTTAGATCATGACACAGTTATGACCACCCAGTCAAATCAAGTCACATGGAATGAGGAAACTAGAACTCAAATCTAGTTTCAGTGGCACATGAAAAAAAAAATTAAAAAAAAAAAAAAACTAAAGAACTGTGAAAATTTAAGAAATTTATTTTTATGACAGTATTAATGATATAGGATTCAGTTTTTGGAGTTAATATATATATATATGCACAGTTTTTAGCAATGATTTTATATTTTTTTTTTCATTTTGTACTTGTTAAGGATTTGAGAAATATGGCTGTCAGCCTGTTTGTATCTTCCAATTTGATTGGATGGTCAAAGGGAAAACTTTTAAATTGTTATAAAAGAAGGGATATACAAAAAAAAACAATAATAATAAAAAAAAAATTAAGAGTTTCTTAAAAACAACCAAGTCATATGGAATTAAACTAAAAAATAAAATCAGGAGATAAATAGCAATTTCAACAAGAAGAGAATTTGCAGACTTAGCCTGAGAACATAGCATACAGAGTGTAAAGGGTAAGCACATTTTCATGATACAACAACAGCAATAATAATAAAATGCCTTGTCCCAACAAGTTTGGGTCAGCAACATGAACCTGTTTCTCCTTGCCAATCTGTCAAAAACCATATGTTCATTCAGTTCATGAGTATCCAAATCCATGTTCTTTTTGGTCTTCCTCTCTCCCTCTTAGATCCTTTGGACTATTTTCATGATATATGCTATAATTTGATAAAGAAAGGAACCTGTCCAAGCCCATTACATTAATGAAAAATGAAGTGAAATATAGAGGATTTGATGGAAAGCCATTGGGACAAACATTCTATCAACCATAATAAAGGAAATGAAGATATTTTAAAGTTTAATGCATTCACTAGCTACAAAAAATCCAGAAAAAAAAGACCTATTGTACTATGTCTTGTGTATGTTATAATAGATCCACAACTGCATCCATATACCATAAAAGACAACCAGTACAAAACTGTTTAAAAAGATCTAGTAGATCCATAACTTTCCTTACAAAGGCCACTAACAGCATATATTACCTCAAAGTGCCTTTTGACAAGAAACAAGAAAATAACTCCAGATGATACCCAAGCAGTGGAGGAACCAGGGGCTCGTAAAGTGCACCACTCCACTTACCTCGACTGGAGTGAGGTTTCCCTCTACCGTGTTTTCATTTATCAAAAATTACAATCTTAGACATGTTTTCCAAAATTGCAGTCTTACACACATTTAGTTTATATATATACCTGTTTTTAACTTTCTAAATTATATTCTTACACATATTTTATTAAGAATAGTCATACACCTATTTATTTTTACATGTATCAGTTTATACCCTCCATTTATATTTTGTGTACATATCCTCTCTTGTTTTCAGTCAAGTCTTATACACTTAGGTTTGATATATTTATAATTTTCTTTTGATGACAGATACATTTCTATGTAAATCTTATGTTACCATATTTTATATTTGCATTCTTACAATTTAAAAATTCATTGCATCCATATTCTTGTAGTTAAAAAGCTTTTATTATTGTTGTGTTGCTTTAAAAATAAATATAATAAAAGCGCCTTTGATCTCAATCACTTTCACCCATTAAAAATAAGTAATAACCAATTAATAAATTACAGAAATCTCCCTTGAGCTATGCGTTAATTACAGAGACATCCCTTCACTTTCCTGAAATAACATTGTCCTCCCTCAAGGTTTGAGAGCATGGTTTTTCGGATCAGTCCGGTCCGATCTGTACCGGTCGTTACCAACTCGTACAACCGGTCCTTTGGGTTTTTCTTTTTTTTTTAAAGAGAAAAAAAAGGTGTTCGACTGGATGAACCAGACTGGTATCGTTCTAGACCAGATCGGTACCAACTGGTACAACCGGTTCAATGTTTTTCATAATTTGATTGGACCGGACCAGCCGGTACCATCGTTATGGACCAGTATCATCCATGTCCTTCCCCGGCCTTGGTACAAAAATCCTTGCTCATCAATTCCCAATATGATAAAAAAAAAAAAAATTGTCTAAGCAGCAAAATTGGTGAGAACACTACAATATTATTTCTGCTGTTAATGACTCAATTTGGCCCTTCCAAGAACTATTTCCTGGTTCAGCCCCTGCACCCAAGGTTGTTAAAATGACTAAATGAAACTAGGTGACAAACCTACCTGTAGCCTAGGCACATGCTCTAGAACAATTTGTTTTACATGATTCCAAAGTACTCTACAGAAAATTGAACAACAATATATGTAACATTTTCGAAAAAGAATGATAAATGAGACACATTTCCCACCAAAGGAATAACATATTAAATTGAGGAACTTACAATGATATAAATTCCAATTAAAAATCAGGTGAAGGAATTATAAAAACATGATTTGATGAATAAATCATGTAGCAACCAGCAAGTATTATAACACATAATTTAATTACAGATTTTAAATTATGCGCTATAGGAAATGGAGCTGAGGGAGCACAAATCTGTTTACCTAATTTTCTGTTGTTGCTTAGAGTAGTTTAGTTCTGTTCTCTTATAGTCCTTTGGACATATTAATAAATTTTAATTACTGATCGAAAAAAAATAAAATAAAAACATGAACAGAAACAAATAAAAAAAATGCAAAACCCATTATTCCAATAACAAAAACAATAGATTTAAATTAGAGGGAAAAAAAAAGGAGGTTGAGATGCTTGTAAGAGAATGAAATTAAAAAAAAAAGGGTCAAAGATAGACTGGAGTGCGGATAAAGAAAGGATGGTAGGAATAATTATAAACCAAAAAAAAAGGGGGGTCTTACCTGGTTCACTAGGGACCTACTCTTTCCTCCTCTAGTCAAATGGTGTCTTAATGTGGTTTTATATGTATAAGAAATGATTAGATTATTAACTATTAGTTAGTAATAAGTTATTAGCATGTAATTAGGTAAAAACTTCGTACAAATAACACAATACATTATTACCTCTGTTATTAAAATCTTACAATTCATTACGATTCAATTTGACTCTAGGTTGATTCAAACCAGTAAAAAATCAGATTATGTTTGAATCATACGATTCAGAATTTAATTGTATGATTCATACGATCCAAAAATTAGACTCTACAAAACTACAAAAGAGCAAGTTTCTTTTTTATTTAAAAAATAGTTTACTTATTTTAACAGCAAATAACCCTTTTTCCTAAGAGAAATGCCAAATACTCTAAAATGACTAAATATGCAGTCTAAATCTTAGACTGCTCTTAGAATTTTATATATTTTTATTTAAAACATACACAAAATGGGGAATATAAACTCGGACTCCCCTTCACACCAGAATATATTTTACTTTAAATATAAGTAAATAGGAGAAACAATGAAAGTTTGCATGATTGTTTAGAGAAAATAATAATTGTTTTATTATAATGGAATTCTTAATTCTGTGGAATACTTTTGGACCAGGAATTCTCTAAATCTCTACTGAAAGCTCGGAATTACTGTTCTTTTTATATCATATTTCTTCTTCTTACTAAATCTGCATCATTAGAATTATTTATTCATTGTTATAGTTTCTTTCATATGGTCATTTTGATTTTTTTTTTGTGTGTGTGTGTGTGTTGGGGGAGATCACTAGTTATTTACACATAAACTTGATTGTTTCTATTCGTTTCTTGTATTTTACATCGTGCAAAATTTGTGCAATTGTTTTGTGCCAATATTTATCTCAATTGAATCCTTTTCTTTACTAACCCGTCATTGGTTTGTTTGATAAACATTGATTTGCTATGATACTTCCATCAAATTTGTTTCTGAGATTCAGTAATTTCTGGGGCAGTAACTACCCCATACTCAAAACACTAATTCATATAACTGCTTTTATCATTCTGGTTGTATGCTGAAATAGTTCTGTCTCAATTCTTAAGGTTGATTTATATTGAGTTCATCTTAATTCTATTTTACGATCACTGGAAAAAGAAATGTTTAAAAGAGTTGTAGTTATTTTCTAGAGTAGGATTATTTCTTCTATTAGGATTGGTTTATTGAGTCAGGGCTCTGAATTCTTTATAGGACTCACTCTTTTATTAGATGTTAAATAAGAATGTGAGTGCTATGTAATTTAAGAAATTGTAATGTCATAGGACTCATTCTGCGGTGGTTTTATCCGCACTGATTTCGCTTCGGAGGAGAAGAGGGAAATTCAATGGGTCGGTTGCAGGTGAAAAAATCTCCATGGAGGCCACATTTTATAGTTGAGGATGAGGAATGAGAATTTTTTATGTCAAATATGGTGGGAAGAGAAATCCGTCCGTTCGCTGGGGAATTGATGTGTGCCAAAAACCAGTCGGTTGTGCCTGAAAATCAAGTATGGAGGAAGATGGTATGGAAGGTTGGGCACTTGGGTCCTTTGCACGAAGGGGTAGGTGGGGCCTGTGGTGTGTGGAATTCAAATTTTAAACTCAGAGTCGATCAGAAGTGTGGGTCCGACCCGAATGGCGATAAGGGTGTTTGTGTTTCGGGCATGGGTTTGGAGGGGTGATTGGGCCCATAGTGAAGCCCTTAAAGATAAGGCCTTATTGGATCAAAGGGACTTAGAGTCTGGGCTACATAAAGATCCGCCTTCAGATGTTGGGCTAGCCGATGTGGGACCAAGGGTTTCGGGGTCCTTTTTGCCTCAGGAGGGGGATCGGTTTAAAGAGATTGGCTTTGATTTTCCTTATGAAATTTCGAGGCAACGTTGCTTCATAGACTCTACAGTGTTGGAACGTGAGTGGGAGCTTCAACGGAAGGTGTCAAGCGAGTTTGTCTCAGGTTTTGATCCTTTATGGGAGGTAGCCGGACGTTGCTCCCTGGAGTCCAGCAAGGCATTGGACGTAGTTGATGTAGTTAAATCTAATTTTAAAGGCATTACCAGGGTGTACTTAAGGAGGAAGAACAAGGCTTTGAAGTTGCAGTCCTTGTTCTGGTGTCGATATCCACGACGAGTCCTTTTGCTTTTCCCATAAATCCTATCTGCCACTCTTTCGTCCTCCCTCTTCGTGCTCCTTTCTCTAGGGTGGGGTTTCAAGGTTTTAAGGAGAATGGAATCCTGGGGTGGTGTTTGGAGGTCTTGGATGTGGGGTGGGGTAGATTTGCATTGGATCTTAACAATCTCGTGTCGGTTGAATTTGAAGAAGCCATTAGTTGGTATCAGAATGGCGATGTTCCGAAGGAAGGAGTCCTTGTGTCGGAATTGGTTAGATCTGAATGGGGGAGGAGATGGTATCAGGAGGGTTGAGCCAAGTGGTCTCTTGGAGTCGGTATCTGAGATTTCTGGACTTGGCAGTGAGGATGGCTGCCATCTGAGTGCTAGGGGGAGTCAGCCAGAAGGTGAGAGCGTAGGGAGCTGTAGTGAGTGGGCTGTTGATCGAGGGGATATTCAGGTCCTTGATCCTGTTCCGCTAGCTAGTAGTTTGGGTTTCTCCTTTGCTGCAGATAGTGATCCTCTGGATTCTTGGAGAATTTCTCCGTTGAAACGAGTAACCTGGATGAGAAGGGTGTTTCGAAGTGGGTATTGAGCAAAGTAATGGCCTTCGGAGGATTTGTTGGAGTCTCTTTTTTTTTGATCGGTAAAAGAGATATCTATCTATATTCAAAAGAAAGGGAAAAAAGAACGGAATACAAAGCAATCTAAAAGCCACACCATGTACACAGAATGTGTACAAAAGCAGCAAAAGAGGAAAGAAATAAACAGACAAAGCCCAGACCCCCACCAATTGTTGCTAAATCCACAAACTATAAAGACTCCCAACTCCCATTAAAGTCCCAAAAAGAAATAGACTGAAACTCACTTCTAGGGCTTAACCAGAAAAAAATGGTAGAAAGCACCTGCTTCGTTGTAGTCTCTTGAGATGGTTTTCAGGAGGAAACCCTTAATCTGTTTACTGCAATTGAACTGAGAAACAGGACGGAAGTTGAGATTAATAAGAAAACCAGGAAGGAGTTTAAGAGGCTGAGTTGGAATGTTAAAGAGACGGATAGCCCGGGCAGAAAAAAGTTGGATAGAAATTGGGGTAAGAAGGTGGATGTAAGGGGGTCGTTGGAGTTTAAATAAAGTTAAAAATCTTTCATGGAATGTTAGGGGCGTGGAGGATAGCGACAAAAGAAAAGTTATTAAGATGACACTAAAGGAATGGAGACCGGATGTTTTAATGTTGCAGGAAACCAAGTTGGAGGAGGTAAGCAAGGTGTCGAGGTTTCAAGTTTGGGGTTGCAGAAAAGTGAAAATGATTCAGAAGTCTACTATTGGAACTTCAGGTGGTATTTCGATTGCCTGGAGAGAAGACTTGTTTGATTTGGTTCACTCAGAAGTTGGGAAGTTTGCTATTACTGTGGTTTTGGTGGAGAAAGGAAATAATGGGGGAGGTTTGAGGATGTTGTCTTCAGTGTATGGACCCTCAAATCATTGTAGACTTCAAGACTTGTGGCTAGAACTAGAGAACCACAGAAGAGGGTGGAGTGTTCCTTGGAGTATTGGTGGAGACCTCAATATTATAATATTTTGTTCGGAGAGAACTGGATGGAGTAGATGGAGTTCTCACATTCTTGGTTTCACGGAGTTCATTGATCAGAACTCTTTGATTGATTTGCCTCTTATTGGAGCGGAGTTTACTTGGACGAATAATCAGGATAATTTAAAGCAACTTCCGACCATACTCCAATTATAAACGTATGCTAGTGTACAAGCCATCTCCCTTCATAAAGCAACTTCCGACCATACTCCAATTATGTTGTTGTGTGAGGATAAGTTGGACAGAAAGAGCCCGTTTCGATTTGAAACCATGTGGCTAGAGGAAGAGCATTTCATTGATACTGTAAGTGGTGGAAGAGTTCCGATGCTTTTGGTACCCCATCGTTTGTGTTCTGCAGAAAACTTAAGTTGTTGAAAGGGGAGTTAAAGAAGTGGAACAAAGAAAAATTGGGGAGGATTGAGAATAGATTAGGTAGAGTTCAGATTTTGGATACTATGGAAAACAAGGGGATATGGGGAGGATGGAGCGATTGGAAAGGGAATATCTTAAAATGGAGCAAGCCAAGGTTGCTAAGATGGAAGAAATCTACTGGAGGCAGAAGTCTAGGGCAATTTGGTTGAAAGAGGGCAACAAAAACACCAAGTTTTTCATAGGATGGCGAACGCAAGGGATAGGATGAACACCACTAAAAGAATTGAATGGGGTAGTAGCGGAAGAAGAGGGGGAGATTAAGGAAGCGATTGAAGAATATTATAAGTCCCTCTTTCTTGATGAGAACTATTATAGACCAGGTTTAGAGAGCATGGAATTTGAAATTGAAAGCTTAGACTCTACAGAGGCGGGGGAGAGTTGCCGTTTTCCGAAAGGGAGGTGCATGGGGTCATTGAGAAGATGAATGGTGATAAGGCAAAGGGGCTGGATGGGTTCACTATGCGTTTTATAAAAAATGATGGGAAGTGGTGAAGGAGGATGTTATGAGGGTTTTCCGTGAATTTTTTGAAGACAGCTTTGAAAGAAGTGCTAATGCGACCTTCCTTGTTATTATACCTAGGATGGAGGTAGCATCGAATATTAAAGACTTTCGGCCAATTAGTTTGGTGGGTAACCTGTACAAGATTATTGCTAAAGTGCTGACAAATAGGCTGAAAAAGGTTGTTGGGAATGTGTTTTCCAATACGCAAAGTGCATTTGTGGGGGGGTCATCAAATTCTGGATAGGGTGTTGTTAGCTATTGAGCATTGACTCAGTTTTAAAAAACAAAAGGAGAGCTCTTCTTTGTAAGGTGGAAATGGAGAAAGCATATGACCATGTGAAATGGGCGTTCTTGTTGTATGTCATGAGAAGGATGGGCTTGGGTGAGAAGTGGATCAGATGGATGAAGAGCTGCATTTCGTCCGTGTCTATGTCAATTCTGATTAATGGGAGGGCAGTGGGGTTCTTCAAGACTTCCAAAGGCCTGAGGCAAGGTGACCCGTTATCCCCTTTTTTGTTCATTATGGTGGCGGAATGTTTGGGCAAGATGATAAAACAGGCTGAAAGTCTGGGTTTGATTCAAGATGTAAAGGTGAAGGAGTCGGCTCCTAGCATATCTCATCTTCAATTCACCGACTATAAGTTGATCTTTTGCAGATATAGGCAATCGGATTTGAAGGCTTTGAGATGTATTCTGGTTTGTTTTGAAGCGGTATCGGGTCTCCACATAAATCTGTCAAAATCAGAGATGCTTAGGGTCGGAACGGTAACTAATCGGAACCTTTTAGTGAGATGGCTAGGGTGTAAAATTGGTTCCTTACCTTCAGAATATTTGGGTCCACCTTTGGGAGCTGCTTATAAGGCTATGACTGGGTGGAATAAAGTAATTGAGAGGTCGGAAAAGAAGTTGGCGCTGTGGAAAGCTAGGTACTTGTCAAAAGGGGGAAGACTAGTTCTTATTAAGTGCTCCCTTGAAAACTTACCAACCTATTATATGTCTATCTTCAAGATTCCATCTTCAGTTGCTAGGAGGTTAGAGAAACTTTAAAGAGATTTTTGTGGGTAGGGAACGAGGAGATACAAAAATATCATCTTGTGAAGTGGCCATTAGTGTGCCTTAGGAAGAAGGGGGGTTGGGATTGAGAGTATTGACAAAATTCAATTTGGCTCTTTTGATTAAGAGGTTATGGAGATTTGGTAATGAGGAGTGTTGTTTGTGGCAGGAGGTTCTAAGTGCTAAATACAGGATAGAGGAAGGGGACTGGTGTATGAAAAAAGCGTAGGGATTCATTTGGGGTGGGAGTGTGGAAGGCTATTTGCTCTGCTTTGGGGGTGTTCTCCATCGAAGTAAGGTATAGAGTGGGGGACAGGGCTAGAATCAAGTTTTGGAAGGATGTATGGTGCGGACATAGGTCTTTGATGGATGACTTCCCTGGTGTGGCAGCTATTGTTTCAAATCTGGACGCTTGGGTTATGGATCATCTAGTTGAGGGAGTTGGGATAATCTTAAAAGGAGAGGGTGGTCATTAGCTTCAAGGTGCTGCCTATGCAAGAGGGAGGAGTCTGTTTCACATTTACTCATTCATTGTGAGGTGACTAGGTCAGTCTGGTTAACATTCATTAATAGATTTGGTTTGGTTTGGCCTATGCAAGATCACTTCAAGTCTGAATTATCTAGTTGGGGTTGGAGAAAGAATAAAAGTGGAAGTCGAAAAAGCAGGATTCTGTGGAATTTATGTCCGGCAGCAATTGTTTGGACTGTCTAGGGTGAAAGAAACCAAAGGATTTTCAATGAACTGAAGAACCAACATACAAAAGATTATAGACAATACTTTATCATTAATATTTTTTTGGGCATCTAGTTATACTGAGTTTGGGGGAATGTTGTATTCAGATTTTGATTCTAAATGGGGCTTGACATGGAATACATAGAGTTAGTATTATAAGTTTTCTTTTCTGTTTTGGTTGGGTAAACTGTATATTACATACTGCCTGTATCTTTGTCCTTTCGGATATATTAATGAATAGTTTTTTTTACTGATAAAAAATATCTGTCTTATATTTTTGTAATTGTGTCTTTGATCGGGAGATAATTCAGTCCAGAAAGTAATATATAAAAAATCAAATAATTTTAAATATAAGTTCTAATTAAAAGAAGATAAAAAATTTAAGACATCAAAAAAAAATTGATTAAAGGACAAATAGTACAAGTAACAGAAAAAATAAAGAAAAAAAAATAAAACCTTAAAAATACATACTCTTATTAGTATGACATGATAAGAAGCATAAATTGGAATATTTAATAAGGTTCATGCTTGCGAGTTTTTTTTTTTTTTTTTTTAAATTTCTTATTTTGTAGGTTAAAATTAGCCAGTCATTAATTATGTTGTAACTGATGATAAATGTAAATATTGCATAAGGATACCTGTACTGCAATGGACTTGATAACTTCAGTTGCAATGGTACACTTGGAAGATTCCTCTGCAGCCAATAAAGCTGCTTCCTGTGCTAATTTACTTGATCTGTGCAGCTCCATATCTTGGACGTCACACTTCTGTCTAAAACTTTTAACCTGGAATTTAGGTGGATAAAATGCGCTGTTAATTTTTACCAAAGAACTTCTAGAAAAAGGATTCTGAACCTATGAACCAACAGGAGAATGCAAGTTGGAATTATGAGAGGAAAATAATTTATCTTACTTGGCTTTGCAACCTTATAACTTCTTGGTTCAGAAGCTCGTTAGTTTTCTTGAGGTTATCAATGACACTCCTAGAAAACACAGGAGTTGCAGAGTGTGGAGGGCTTGGCCTCCTTGAGT